>JAXGGA010001854.1:0-138007 GCA_038373865.1 Uloborus plumipes
TGGAAACATTACCTTATTTCATAAGTACACTTACACTAAAAATAATAAAATAAAATAATTTTGGAAAAAAATAGAACCGACTTCAGTTGGAAATTGCTCTAAAAAGTAAAAAATAATTTTTTTCTTTGAACACCATCGAAACTACTTTTAAACATAAGTTTTGAAGTCGGTGCAAAAACGATAGGTCAAATGATATTTAACCATACTAGCTGCGTAGCCCGGCGTTGCACGGGCTGTAATGTAATGAAGGCAGTTTGAGAAAACTACTCGCCACCAAGGCGGCTCGCCTTTAAAGAAATGAGGAAAGTTTAAACAGTTTACTCGCGTCAAGGCGGCTCGCCTTTACAGTAGCGAGGAAAGTTTCAATTCACTACTCGCCGCCAAGGCGGCTCGCCTTTAAAGTACCAAGGAAAAGTTTAATAAACTACTCCCCGCTAAAGCGGCTCGCTAAAAAGCTTTCCTGCATCAAAGAATCAATCGAATTATTTGCACATACTTCCTCAAAAATAAAGACGATGTCAAGTAGCGCATACTTAGCACTCTCCCTAAATAACAAATAAAATTCCTTTCCAAAAACAATTATTTCCAAACCGCTTTCTTCCTGTAAAATTAATTGCAAAATTCTAAACGAAAAAGTTATTTTAATATTTGGATCGCAGCCAGAAAAAGTCCATTCTAAAAACAGCAATTGCAATTTTATTTAAAAACACATTTTCAAAATGGTACCAGAGAAAAAATATGTCATTGATAATTAGAATAAAAACAATTGTTAGAATTTTTTTATAACACGTATTCAAAATGACAATGGAAAAAAATAACACTCTTTCATTTTAAAAAGTTCAAATTAATTAACGTTTTAATTTAGGGCCGAATTCAAGTGAAACACCATTGCAATCGCTTCGAGGCGTTTGCATATTGCAACCGCTACTGTAAGTCGAATTCAAGTGAATTCGTTTCACTTGAATCCAAATTTTGGAATTTGCGATTGCATTGGTGAGTTGCGATCGTCCGTGTTTCACTTGAATCCCTGCCTTAAAATCGCAACGGAAAGAAATAAATATCTTGGAGCTTTAAATAGTTCAATAATTTAATTAACGTTTTAATTCAAAATGGCAACGGTAAGAAAAAATGTCTTGGAAGTTTAATCATTTATTAGGCTTAATCGCTTTAAATTTGACTACTTATTAATTGATATCTTCGCTAATTAAAATCGTATAATTATATAGATTGAAACTAATGAAGCTTGAAAAATTACCTATCTATCGGTACCTGGTTCGACTTTCAGTTCATTGGCGTTCAGGAGAAAGAAGCGTGACATAGAAAGATAGAAAGAAAGATAGAAAGAAAGATAGAAAGATAGTTAGAAAGATACTCACTTTTTAATATAAGTAGATTTTGCCAACATTTTTCGGAGAAACCATTGAAAATTAAAAGCAGAATATTTGTACCATTACACGAATGTGTGGTAATGAATGAAATGTATGCGAATGCTTTTAAAGAACCTGGATCCATTAAAATGTATATAGTTGAATTATAGTTGCGTATGATTCTATACATTGTTTTTGAGCCGACTTCAAAACTTATGTTTAAAAGTAGTTTCGATGGTGTTCAAAGAAAAAAAATATTTTTTACTTTTTAGAGCAATTTCCAACTGAAGTCGGTTCTATTTTTTTCAAAAATTATTTTATTAGGTAAATGAGTCAACTAACGATACAGCATGGGTAGTCGTAGAAAGAGGGTGTGCTTTGCGAACTTATTTTTCATAAATTTAAACTATTTTAAAATGATTTGATTAAAATAGGTCACAGAAGTCCTCCGTAATGTTAGTTTGCAAAAATGAGTATATCATTTTTGTATAATCATGCTCATTTTCTCATATGTATTCCCAGTGTCCCATAAACAGGACATTGAATATCTTAATAAATATGGCAACGGCGAACTATTTAAGCCTAAAATGTATTTAAAATATTCCAAGTAAGAGTTTTAAGCAGATAAAAATTGAAAAAGATTGTTAAAAAAAACTTGGTCATAAATGGGTTAAGCACGATAGAATATGTACCTACAATTGTTTTTTTTTTTTTTTTAATTTTTTAAATAATATTTTTTGAAGCATGCTAAATAACTACAATTATAATCAAATAAATAGTAACTAGTCAATAGGCTGGGCCGAAAAAGGCTTTTTTATCTTTTTTTCGATGATGGGTATTGCGGAAAAGGTGCCATTGGAGGAGCAAAGTACACATACATTTTTTTAAACATTTTGGTCAATTTCTTGATCTGCCGCAATTGCGTTGAAGTTTGGAAAAAAAAGCAATTTTTTGATATTTTTAGAAAATAATTTTTAAAACATTTTTAGCACGTAACATCTAAAAATACATACTATATGACAAACAATGTATTTTTTTCAGAAAAGTACGGCGAAAACAGAATTTTAACGTTTTTGAAGTTTAGTTTAAAACGTTGAAAAAAACCCAGATAACTGCCAAATCTTCTAGGCATTTTTCCAGGGGAGGGGCAAAGGGTCCAAACACAATGCAATTTCATGGAAAAATATAAAAAACCACTCCCACTTACATGTAAATACAATGATTTCTAAAAGTCAGGGGCGGGCAATCGCACCCCCCCCCCAATCTCCCTAAATGACGGGCCTGCCACAGACCTCAAATTTTTTTTCGAATTTCTATACCCCCAATGGTACGTTTTCCGCTCTACCGGTTGTAATCGAAAAAACATTTTGTCAATAATTTGCTTGAAATCTCGAAAAAACTGCATTTTTTCTAAACTTCAATGCATTTGCGGCAGATCAAGAGATTGACCAAAAACTTTCAAATTTGTTAAGTGCATTTTGCTTCCTCCCCAATGGCACCTTTTCCGCAATACCTACCATCGAAGTGAAAAAAAATTCTTTTTCGGCCCACCCTACTAGTCAAATGTTTAAAATAAACAAGTCGAAAACTTGTACAAGACATTCTACAATGAAGTTAAAAATACAAGACAACGTGTCCAAAAGTACAAATAAAATATTAAAAAGAGTTTTAAAACTCTAGCAAATAGCTATTTCGGGGCTATTGCAAATGAAGCCCCATCATCAGTGCGGAAAAAGGGTGGTTCAACTGACCACAGTCAAGTGAACTTGGTTCACGTGTTGAGCCAAGTTGGTGATTGGTTGAGATGATGGGGCTTCATTTGTAATAGCCCCGAAATAGCTATTTGCTAGAGTTTTCAAACACTTTTTAATATTTTATTTGTACTTTTAGACAAGTTGTCTTGTATTTTTAACTTCATTAATTGTACAAAGTTTTCGACTGCTTTTTTTACATATTCTACAATTCATGAAAGTATAAAATCTGGAAAGTTAATACAATATGCTTAGCAGTGCAAAATGCATTTTTGTACTTAATATTTTTCCGATCATGCAGAAAACTTAAAAAATAATCAATTAGTCAACTAATGATGCCACTGAAGTGCTTATTAGCAATATGTAATAGCGGAAAAATGTTTTCTTATACGCAGCAAGAAATCCTCTTGCTAGAAGTTCCGTAAAGCGTGTAAGCAATTTCAAATTTGTTTTGAAGAAGATTTTATTCGTTGTACTCTTAAAAGAAAATAATAAAATGTCCATGATCTTCAGGAACAATGGGCGTTCTCGCTTCAAGTGCTGGACATAAAAGTAGATTCCGACCTAAAAGTGCAATGAGCCCTATAAAAGTACATAAAAAAGGTTGGGGCAGTTATCCCAGTCCATTGTCAACATTTATTTTCATTACGCTATCTCCTAGCAGTGTAACAAAAGTTTACTTGGGAGTAAAAGTTGCGTTCTTTGTATTAATGTTTGTGAAATATTTTAGTCAAAAACACATTACCTTTCCTATTGATGGACTATTGAGGTCTTTCGACTGAAATGAATTTCTTCGCAGAAATTTATTCTTTATGCTTCGGTTTAAATTTTCTGTTTTTGGTAGACCTATTATCAAATGAACACACAATTCTCATTGCTCAAATAAACAGCTTGTGGTGCACTTAGAAAATAAGATTTGCAAAGTTTTTTTTCATAAATGAAATAGTGTCAGTAATTCCCATCATAATTACAAAAAATAGAGAGGATAAATTTCGTTTTTTAACTGCACTGTGAAAATTAAATTGTTGTTTTTACAGTATAATACCGGTAGCAGAGGTTCCAGTTTAAAACTGTAAAATGCACAGTAATAAACAGAAAAACTAGCACTTTTACAGTTTATTACTGTAAAACAGCAATTTTGCAGTTTATTAGTGTAAAATTAGCAATTTTTACAGTTTGTTACTATAAATTGTTGCTTGTATTACACTGTACAAGCAGCATCGATTTTTTACAGTGTGGTTATACTTGTTAATTTATGGAGATTTTATTCATTTTTCATTAAAACCTCTCTCCACCAAGAAAAAGCAGAATCGTGAAAAAAAGGAGAAAACACATCCAAAAAATGTTTTAATTTCTAATTCTAAATGCTTCACTTGTCAAAGATACCAGCCACTGTACTCGCTCGGTAAAGGATATAGCAAATTGCTCTGTTAATAATAGAAACTCGGGTTTGAACTTTACCCCAGATTTTTCTAACGCAACTTGCTACATTATTCTTGCTTTTTCACTAAAATTTTGCAGTAAAACAGTAGGTTGCGGGGAAAACTACGAGCAATACGGATACCAGCACTTTTTAGCGTACAACTTCAAGAAATATTTTAACTGAGGAATAGCTGTAACTATACGTGTGGGGATTCTCGGTGGTCTAGAAGTAGAGTATTCTCCTCGTTTGCAAGAGGTCGCGGGTTCGAGTCCCGCCATGCCCATGGATGTTATTTCAACCTCTCTGTGAAGTAAATATGTTCTGTGCTTGTCAGGAGGCAAAGCGTATGGTGCGCAGTCCTCATGTATTACGAAGCTGATGGCTTCTGTATAAAAAAACTATACGTGAAATTTGATCAACTACATTCCACCCACTGAAATCATCAAACAAATCAGAATATCATTTCACAATGACGCCATAAGTATAAACTATAACATTTTTAATCAGTTAGGACAACAGCTGATATCTTTTTTACTACACAAATTAAGAAATCACAGTGCGTCTCGTGACACCAAAGTTATCGGCCATAAGCCGGCCAATCCATCAAGTAAAGAAAAAAAATGCATAGAAAAACTATACACTGGACAGAAAGAAAAGTAAAAACCGCTTGGGCACGATCTGAAAAGAAGTTACCGGGAATCAATTTTGGCAGCCTTGTTTAGGCCCCATTCATCAGGATGATCTAATTCAGCAGAAATCGAATAAGTGCTAAATGTCCTAAGCCTGGCGATATACGTGATTCCCATGAGTTTCTTCAGTCCGCATAGCTGCAAAAGAAGCAAATTAAGCGGTCTGATGACGTGTGAACAAAGTACAGATGAATAAAAGTTTTGTTCTTCTGGAAAAACATTTTTCTTTCAGCAAGGGAAAAATAGTTTGCTCAGATTCTGTCATTTCTAACGAAAAAAAATTGTGCAATCTAGATTGCTTATTGATTTCACTATTTTATGCTTTGATTTTTCTCATTCCGTTGTCTTCGTGTTAAACAGCTAGCAGTATAAATTAAAGAAAGTTATTCGGAATTGTAGCTAAGAAGGGGAGAGGTAAATGACCACTTCTAACTCAAAAAGTAAACTGTGTTTTGCTACTGAAACTTCCAGTGTAAACTTGCAGTATAGGTAACTCGCTGAAATATTCAGTCTTGGGAAAGAGTTTCGAGAAAAAACTTGTCCCACATTATGTCATGTTTCTGTAACGAAAAATGTTGTACTGGTTGGATATGATTAATTGATCTTATAATGTTTATACGAGATTTAAAGAGGCAAAAACACCGAGATGCTTTAGAAATTCTTATGTTTCCGTCATAAAAAGCTTCCAAAAAGCTTGCTAAAAGCCAGGGAAACAACTTGAGAAAAAATATCATAGGATTCAGGCCCGTCATTTAGGGGGCAGGGGAAGGGGGGGGGTCAATTGTCCCCCCTGACTTTGAGAAATCAATGTATTTACATATAAGTGGGAGTGGCTTTTCATGTTTTCCGATGAAATTGCATTGTGTTTGGACCCTATGCCCCCCCCCCAGGGAAAAACTTGAAATGACGGCCCTGAGGATTTATGATTTCAATAGCGTTTGTCTTTTGCTGTATCAAAATTCAGAATATAGTTATTACACAAAAAACAGCATTAGCATCATATGAAATATAGAACAAGAAGGCAAAACATAATGCTACATAGCCTACAAAGTCCTTATTCTTTCTAAAAATACGTCGTATTTAGAGAAAACCTCGTCCTTGTTTTTAATCTTGTAGAAGCACTGATTTTACTATCAAGTACAAGTTAAATTTTCGAGACAACACAGTGCTCTCTAGCGAAAACATGACAGAGAGTGACGAGTATAATACCAAAAAAAAAAAGAAAAGCTACTTTAAAAAGTAATATTAGTTAAATAATGAAAAAGTTTAACGCGAAAGGAAGGATTTTTTGATAGGTTAAAAATTGAAAAAAGATAAAAGTAAAACGCTTATGGGGAGTGTTTTTTTAAACTATAAATTTTTAAGAGAGTTTTTATTTTCGCTTCATTCATATGAATAAAAAAGGAGCTTAAAAGCAGCTTCAATTTTCTGAGTCTTGTGTGTTTCTCTTTCTGTTAAGACGTTCTTTAACGCCAATTTGACAAGTTTCCTGTTTCTTCTGGAGTTTTACTTTTCGTTGCTTCTTTCCTTTGAATTGGATTAATCCTTTGTTGTTTCCTGATAATAAGAGTTTTTTTTAAGAGATAGTCAATGTATTGATCAAGTATTGCTCGGAGCATTCTATTTTTACCGTAGTTTGATTATAATTACATAAGGCAAGTGCTTATGGGGCGGGGGAGTTCTGTGAAACTCGAGAAAACGAAAGAAATATTTTCAATTTGTTTGTAAAACTTCCGCAAAATATTAGGCACTGTTTAGAAAAAGATTATTCATAAGTCTATTGGGGTAATAAACCAAATATTGCTTATATTTGCAATCGTGATATTCTTAAATTAGTTATTCCCACTTTATAGTAATCCTCAAATTAGAGAAAATATCATGCACAAATTTAAATCAAAGGGATATCCTACAGCCAAATTTTCCAGAAGACTCAACTCTCAAACAAGCACCCGAATCGATGAATAAAGCCTGCTTCAGACAAAAAACAGGCTTCTTCCGGCGGTTTGGCCGTCTGACCGAAGGTTGAATTGCCTTGGTGAATACCATCGTTAAATTGAAATGCACGGAATTTTTTTTTTGTTTTGTGCTCAATGGGATGTTAATTATAACAATGTTTTGCTCGAAATTTATGTTTTTTGTTCCCTCTTTCCCATATGGTATTGAAAACTTGAATGTGTACGTTTTTGCTAGAGATATTCTTTTCCCATGGTCTCTGCAACGTAATTAATTTCTTCCTCTCTCTCTCTCTCAAAAAAAAAAAAAAAAAAAAAGGAAAGAAAAAGAAATCCGCTTACTCTTTACACATTTATTTTTACAAGTAAACTTTGGTTGTTCTGATGGAGTACGAATTGTAACACATTCTCCAAGTTTCCTTTGAAGTGACCATGAATGAGCAGGGAACTTGAAAATAAGGCAGTTATTTCCAACAAAAACATTGCGTTAAACTCCATCGTTCTAGAATTTCTTTTTACCCGGTTATTTTTAAAACAGGACTTTATTTCTTTCGTCCAAATGACAACAATTAATTTATTTTTAAACCAAAGCAAAGAAACCTGTTGTTTGACAAAGTTATTTGAAGTGTTTGCTAATTACTATCCCAAGTAGCATCAACTTATCGGATTTTGCTCGGCCGATCATCGAACTCCTCGTAAACTGATCTCGTAACGCACGATGACATCGTTCCGATCAGTATCTGAACCCGGTTTTCGATGAGCTACTTTTCACCGGAAAGCGATATTCTTCCGATCAACTTTCCTATCCAAATTCATCGGCACGGGAATGCACTGCTCGTAAATTGCTCCAAAACCCATCTAATTTTGCCGCTCGGATTCTCTTCGGCCGATGAGACATACTGGAGCGATTCCCGATGAGAACTCATCGGAATCGATCATCGGCCGATGATAATTTCATCGGGATTTGATGAATGGCCGATCATCAGCTGATGAGATTATGCTGCTAGGGATTGCTTTCAAGTGGTTCTTTAAGCAAAAAAAAGAACGGATGACGTAGCATTAACTTTTTTTTGGAAGTACGTGGTAGAAGGTAATAATTCAAAAGCCATTTGAAAAATTAAAACTTTCATGGGCAAGTTAATTAAATGTTTCAGGGAGTTATCTATTATTAGGTATTTTAGTTACAATCTGCTCATAATAACCTAGTTATTTTTTACATTATGCATTGCAATGCAAACTGTTTGGCGGATTTACTTTGGCGGCAATATAACTATCGCGTGCGAGAGCTACTCAATGCTGTTCGAAACTCTAGAGTTTAGCAATACAGCAGGAATGTGTGCATTATAACCGCAGCCTTAATAGTACGCCGTATAGGGTAGCTTTAATGGAGAGTAGAAGTCCAGCGCAGGTTCAACTAGTAAGTTTGAAAACACGATTAATGATTCCAAAGCGAAAGTTATGTAACAACAAAGCATATTGAAGTAAAATTGAGTGGTGTATCACCATATTTTACAGCTCATTTCCCCAACTATTTATCTTAACTAGCTAAAGAGATTTTTCAGAAAGACAGCTCACCCCTGCGTTTGTTAAGAGAGAAAACCAATCACCAATCAGTTGGTGGCATGTTACGAGATGGTTGTGTGAAAGAGGAATGTTTATGTAGTGCTGCGCTTTTGTAGCGAAGAAAGTGTAGCATCAATGAATATTTCCTTGCTCCAAAAAATGTGTAATTTTGTACCTTGTAAAAATGAATGTTACTTTTACTGTATAACACCGCTAATTATACAGGACTTTTGCAGCAATAAACTGCAAAATTCTTAGTTTTACAGTTTATTACTGAGCTTTCAGTTTTAAACTGCAACATCTGCTTTCAGTATTATACTGTAAAAACAACAATTTATTTTTTACAGTGTAGAAAAACAAACAACATCGAAGATACGAGATCAATGATATCAGACTCTATCGTGCAAAAAAATTAAAAAAAAAAGAAAACAGGAATTAAATAAAGAAATGGCAAAGAAGCACTCTACAATGGCTAGTTTTCTTATGCAAAATATTATTTTGTATATTATATATCATAGATTTTATGTATTAATTTGAGCTAAAGTAAATGAAAAAACGGTTTATTGCTGCTATTAATTATATAAGCTTTAAATTACTTTTACAATGCAAATACTTTCTGAATTTTTTTAAAATTGTAGATAAACAGATCAAAAAACCTTTTAATAATGCCTTTTCGAATGTTTACAGTAAAAACCATTTATTCTATAATGCGAAAAAGGTTTTATTATGTTCTTGAATCAGATAATGATACAATCTAATCTAATCTCGATTTGCTGCATTACACAAAAGTAAAGCATTACATGACACTCTAATGATCAGCTTTATACTCAAGAAGTAAAGTAATGTCTTGTAATACAAGAACAAAATTTAGCAGAAAACTTCTAAAAGTCATAATTCATGCTTCGTAGATAAAGGTTCCCCTACGGAACAATTTGCGTTCAACGATCTCTTTCTTCCTTACTCTCTTCCCATAATGCAATTTTCTCCTGGAATCACATAATTGAGTTTCGAATATTTTTCTTCTTAGAAAAATATCATTGTGGACTACCATCGTTGAATAGGAAGCCACTAATTGACTCTATCGTTGGAAAGAAAGTATTGTGTTTCTTTTATCTCTTAGTACTACGCAGCTCACATGAGTTCAGTATATCGTATGAATGATAATTTAAACAAATTATTGTTATATCTTACTTTTAGTTTTACACTTTCGATGCATCCATCCATACATCACATGCGGGATAATTTAAAGGAGCTATTATATATTATCTTATTTCCAGTTACGTAATTTTCAACCTTGCATTACTTTGAAAATTGTTATTTCGCAATAGTGCATCAATCTTGTAACACTTTTTATACACGTTTGACCACGGATACTAGTCCAACTTTTAGAACATTTTGAAGCATATTTTGGTGAACGACTTTCAAAACACTTTTTTAGCCCGTCAAACACGGATACTAGTCCCATTTTTAGAGCATTTTGAAGCATATTTTTGTGCGTGAAAGACTTGCAAAACACTTCTAAGACACTTTTTATTTTGTTTAGCACACTTTTGAACTTTTGGGTACAGATTTAACAACATGTTTTGAACACTGACACATGTCTCTCTCATTTAAAACATTTTGTGGCACACCTTTTACAGCCCTGATGGAACACCCCTTTGGTTATACCAGTTGTTTGCAATAAAATTTCTAGTCGCAATGCAACAAAATCTCTAGTGGTACATCATATTGATAAATTCCATTGTTCGGGAGGTAGGGACAACTGTTCAGGGGTGCCCATCCTCCCCAAGCTCAATGGCGCAAATTCCCCCCCCCCCCCAAAAAAAAAATTTTACAATCCTCTTGTGCCTTTTTTTTTATTTTAACCCCTTTTTTTATTTTATTTATTTTTTTACTAATATTTATTTATTTATTTTTTAAATTACAACTATTTTTATATATTATTAATTTTTTTAAAGTTCGAATTATGCGCAGAACAAATTCGCTTTTTATCCGTTTCAGACATTCCAAGCACACACACACAAAAAATAAATAAAAAAAATAATAATAATAAAGAAATAAAAGAAATAATTTTAATTAAAAAATAAATTAATGAATAATTTTTATTAAAAAAATCCGTAAATAATTTAAATGAAAAAAAATAATTAATGAATAATTTAAATAAATAAATAAATTTGTTAAAAAAACTCCCCCCCAAAAATTTTGATAGCGCAACTTGCGCCATATTCCCTTCCTGTGGGCACCCCTGCAACTGTTGATGCTATAATTGTATAGCTTTAACAGTGATGAAAGAAAGGAAGTGATGAGACGAGCAGAATGAATTGCGCAAAAATACACCCCCTATCTGTTCTTGTTAGCATAAAAGTAAAAGCTAACTTTAAACTGTATCATTGTATGTGTATTTCATAATCTAATTTGAGAGGTGACTAAGACAGGCAAATTTCAATGAAAAAAAATCTAGAGTTTATTTTTACAAAAACTCGTAAGCACATTCGTGCATCCATAAAACAGAAAATATAATATAGTTATTATACAGGAAGTTGTTGCAGAAAATCCAGTCCCCAGTGGACATCAAAACCAGCCGAATGAAATTTATACGTTGTTTTCTTATTGGTGGTAGTCATGATGAAAAATCGCCGTAACGAAGACGTAAAACTTCTCACGGGCAGGCATCAGACGAACCACAACGCAGCGCTCAGCAACAGTTCAAGACGGCAAGCCTCCTATCTCCAACCTCTCATGCGCATCAGTCCAAACGAGTTTATATGTTGTTCCACTTGCACATTTGCATAGACACGCGATTGATGAATTTACATACAGACTTGAAAAATAATTACACTAGTGAATTAAAAATAAAAGGTATGTAAATGTGGTTAGAATAATGTTGAAATTTATTTTGTTTCTAAACTAACCACAACCAGATCACCGGAAACAAACTTAATTTCGAGACCTGGAGGGACAAGAACATAATGCTCGCTAACAGTTCTCAAATGTTCCGAATTAAGTTTGTTTTTGATGAGAAAAATTATTGTTGAAAAACCCGGTCGCAGCAGCATGTCGCTGCGACGAGAAGATCTGCAGACTATTTCGTAGTTAAAGAGAAGAGGAAAAAAAAAATTTTACAAAAAAAAAAAAGGAATCTTAAAATTCAGCTAATGGAGATTTGCGCCGTATTTAATTCTGTAAAAAAACAGAAAAAAAATCGGAACCAAATCGCAGATAATTTCTGGATAGTATTTCGGGATTTCACATATTTCCTGCAACAACATCCAACGTCTTGATGAAGTGTTTTACCTTCCGCTTGGTTTCGGCCTGTCCAGATTAACTTCACCCCCAAGTAAGGGCATATGCAGTCTCTGCATACTTTAGCTTAGCGAGAATTGCAAGCAAATTAGCTGTTCATCTATTTGCTTGAAATTTCTGCTTCAGCTTCTTCCATATTCACTAGGCTGCTGAGAAGCCGTTTTGGTGAAACAGGAAGGTTCTAAAAGGTAACCGTAAACTTATCTAAGTTTTTTTTTTTAAAGTTCCCAATTTATTATATTAAAAATCCTGCCTTTTATCCGGAAAGTTTTTGAATAATTCGAAAAGGTTACTGACTGTACCGGAAACTTTTCCTGATTTTTTTAGGCATATTATTGGCATAAACGTAGCACATCAGCTGTTCATTGTTTTCCAGGAACGTTTCGGAGTTTTTTTTTTTTGCAGTGTAGGATATTCGGCAACTGTTCTCATAGGCATCAAGCAAGCCCATATCATCGTTTTCGAAGACACCAAAAACAGTACATTTGCTATTTTGCATGAACTTCTGATACTGAGAAAGCTGTATTCAAAGTGGGTCCATTTTTGTTCACAGTTGATCAAAAATAACAGCACACTGACAATTTAGAATGCATTTTAGAGCTATTTCAGCTAAGTCGAAATGTTGCAATGTATGAAACTTGGCTCTATTACTTCAGGCCTGGTTTAAAAAGATTGTCAGCTTATTGGACAGCAGCAGATAAAAGATGTGAAAAGCAACCAAAAGCTTGGAAAGGTTATAACCTACATCATTTGAGATGCATATGGAATTTTTTTCATTGGCAAGCTTGATAAAGGCAAATCATTATCGGTTTCTCATCTAATACTTCCATAGATTGACGTAAGTCACGGAGTGACACAAACAACCCTTAGTGGGTTTTTTTTTTTTCAACTCAAGCTTAAGAGGTTGTAACAATATGCACAGTCTATGCTCTAAGGTAATTAGGAGTGTTATGAAATGAAACTTAAAATTTCAATGTTAAAATTCTTGTCCAATAAAATAAATTTAAGTTTAAATTTTAAAAAAATGTATTAAAAGTGGATGTATGTATATTACTATGTTTGTTCCTTATACAAATCCACAGTTTTTATCGGATTTAAATCAAAGTTGGCACAAAGGTTCCTTGATGTACTAGAATTTACATAGGTGGGGTTTTAAAATTTTGAAAAAATCCAAAAAACTCAAAATTCAAATTTTTTGTCTCAAAATGGCCATTTTCATTCAATTTTGAATATATAGAGTAATTGAGACAAGCCTTTACGCATACAAATTGATAAAATTTAACCCATTCAAATATGAGTATTTTCCAACGAAGATTACGATTAGCAATGAATTATCAATTTAAAGCTGACCTATTTAAACCAGAAAAAAAACAAAAAAAAAACCAAAAAGGTTGAGTATATTGTTTCTCAATATTCTTACGAGTAATAAATACATTTTGCGAGTAATAAATACATTTTGAAAAAAAAAAGTAAAAACGGCTAAAAATGCAAAAACTTCACTTACTCCAAAGCAAGAAATTTAGCCGTCGACCTTCTAACACATCCAAGGACTGATGTCAAATGGGGTGTGTGTGTGTGTGTGTGTGTGTGTGTGTGCACCTAACCGACTGCCGTAGAATGACTGCCAGGGTCTTTTAATGTCAAATGGTGATTAAAATCTAGCTTAAGAGGTTTTCACGATATAAATGGAACACTGCAAAAAATGAATTGTTGTTTTTACAGTAGAATACTGGCAGCCGAGGTTTTAATTTAAAACGGCAAAATGCACAGTAATAAAGTGTAAAACTAGCAATTTTAGTTTTTTTACTGTAAAGTTTAAATTTTTACTGTTTATTGCAGTAAAATTTAGCTGTATTATGCTGTGAAAACAACATTATAATATTGGCAGCAGAGGCTTCAGTTTAAAACTCAAATCAACGGTAATAAACTGTAAAATTAGCAATTTTACAGTTTATTACTGCAAAAGTAGCAATTTTACAGTTTAGTACTGTAAAAGTAGTCATTTTACAGTTTATTACTGCAAAATTAGCAATTTTTGCAGTTTATTACGATAAAATCAGCTATATTATACTCTAAAAACAACATTCATTTTTTACAGTGTATAAAGTAATTGCAAGTTTTGAAAAAGTAAACTAAATTCCGATGTAAAAATTCTTACCCAGCCCCCTCCCCCACCCACCAAAAAAAAAAAAGCTTACATGAAAAAAAAGTAACATTTAACATTAAAAGCAAAAACAATTGGAAATGCATTAACTTCACTCACTTCGAAGGAAGAAATTTAGAACGCCCACCTAACACTTCTATAGACTGATGTCAAATAGGTATAGCAAATAAATAAGCAACCAAAAACACAAAATGATTTATTAAAATCGTGCTTAAGAGGTTATAACAATATGCATGGTTTAAGATAATTGAACGAGCTATAAAAGGAAACTTAATTCCGGCGCTAAAATGCTTACGCGTCGCCACTTTTAGAAACGTCTCCATAAAGTTTATGAAGCAGCGTGAATAAATTATGATAATCCCAGTCAGTTGTGAAGTCGAATCCAAGGACTTAATTTTTGGAGCGCCCTTTGCTGAAATTATGCAGAGTAAAGAAAGGGTCATCCTGGCCTTGTTACAATAATCGATTCGGAGGAGTTAAAAATAGACATCTCGTTTAGGCCCAACGAATCAATAAAAGGGGAAAGAGGACCAAAAATAGAACCTTATTTATGTGGAAAAAAATAAAGATAACGGCTAGAGTTCCTATGTTTATTGAAAACATGCTTAAGACTGCGAACTTGCGAAAAAGGTGTTGGACTTTTTTTTTTTTTTTTTTGAGGAGCAACCTGTTAGCTTAGCGGGTCAGCAGTTTTCCAGGTGCAGGAATAACTGCTTAAAAGACAGTTTTGGTTTATGTATATTGTTGTGCAAATTTTTGGTATGTGACAGTACACTGTAAAAAATTAAAGGATGTTTTTGCAGTAAAATAGAGCTAATTTTATAGTAATTACCTGTAAAAATTGCTAATTTTACAGTAATAAACTGCAAAATTGTTAGTTTAACAGTTTATTACCGTGCATTTTACAGTTATAAACTGGAATCTTTGCTGTCAGTATTTACGAGTAAAAAAAAGTTTGGAGGTCTATAGAGCTCCTTCATTTCATTTGGTAAAAATTGAGCCCTGATGAAAAGGGTCAACTGGAAAAGTGAGATAAACGCCTCTTATGATGAAGTCTTTGTTTTGCGTTTTATTCACTCATTTTCTTAACTAATCTAATATTTGTGATTCAACACTGTTTTTAATCAAGCAATATTAACCAATTTATGCCAAAGTTTTTTTAAACATTTTTTTTTTCAATTACCGTACTTTTCGGCGTATAAGACGCATCGTCTTATACGGCATAAATTTAAGATTAATTAAAATTGGGGGATTTAACTTAAAATTGGGTGCGTCTTATACGGAGAAAAATACGGTATCATCTGCTTAAAACTTACTTGGAATGGTTTACATACATTTTAGGCTTAAAATAGTTCGCCGTTGCCATATTTATTAAGTTATTTAACGTCCTGTTTATTGAATATTTTGCAAATATGTGAGCAAAATACGACGTTACTTTACTTTTGCAAAGTAACATTACGGAAGGCGTATCTGATCAATTTTAAGCAAATCGTTTTAAAATAGTTTAATTTTATGAAAAATAAGTTTGCAAAAAAGAACTTACTTTCTGTGGCTACCCATGCTGAATCGTTACTTGACTGATTTGCCTGAAAATAGCTGTCGATAAATAAACTCTGATGTCCAACTAGTGGTTCTACCTAGTTTTCTCAAGAAGGTAGACTATTTAACTTGTGAAAAACAGCTTTAGTAAAATGATGTACACATTCCAGGTTTTTGTATGCAGTAACTAACAAGCGTCCCGTTTTTAGGCTACTGGGCATAAATGGGTTAAAAGAAAATATTTTTGTTTAATATTGTCATTTTTATTGGCAAAAAACTTACATTTTCGTTTCATAAGAAGATTGGACATCGCGTCGATCGTATTGCCATGTACAGTATGTAACATCAGAATGACCCCCGACAGTACTTCCCTCCAAGTCAATGAACAACTTTTCAATAACTACGCAATCTCTTTAGCAAAACACACACATTTATTAACAAAACACAGACACAGACAAACTTTTACATCCAACTGCTCTCCCCGAGAGCCTACCCATCTCTCCCTCTCTTAACTTCAGGCCCCTTGATCCCTACTTCCACGTAAGTAGGTCATTCCCCTGACGTCATACTAGACTCGAACATCACACAGTACACTACAGATTATCCACGTAATTGGATGAAATGGATATCGCGGATAACAAAATCACGGATAATCCGAAAAAAACCTTTAAATAAGGAGTAAAAAAGATGAAAAATGTCTTTTGCTGAAATAATTGCATTACTTAAAACGTGATATGTACAATCAGAGACGATACGTACAGCAAAAAAAAAAAAACTATTTGTGTGTGAGTTTTCAAGCATATAAAATCTATAAAGCAGTGGTACTTCCGATAACGCCAGGTAGAATAGCTTATTGGATGTAGTACACCGTACTCTTGGGTCAGAAATGTTAAGAAAAAACAAAATTTTAGTTCGTGTTTTTTCGAAAAAAATAGTTTATTGTGTTTGGTTCTTTCCTGAGTCTCGCGCGGATAATCCGCTAGCAGATCATCGAGAGTTTACTGTATATGAACTGGTATATGGTATGTACTAGCATACATGGGCAGTAAATTAGCTTTCGAAATATTCATCTATGCAAGTACTTGTGTTTATTATACACATTGTACTTTTAACTTTTGAACATGTATTTCATTATTTAGTTTGAAAGAACTGACATAAAGTAGGTTAGAGTTGAGAAAAATGGGAACCTGAGATGAATATATTTTTTTTACTAAAAGACAGGTTAAATCTTATACTTTGACAAAAAAATATATTTTGGAAATATTTCTCTTAATAATAAAATTTCAAAAAGGAAAAAGAAAAAGAAACAATCATTTGCAAATATGAAAGGTCTTACAGTTCTTACAAAGGTCTTACTGTCTAGCTGCGTATTGCGCGCCTGGCAGTCACGATCGCTTCCATTTGAAAAAGGGGTGATAGGATAAGGAGACGCACTTGCCGGTGCTTTCGCTTCTTACTTCCTGTTGAATGTTACTTCGCATTTCTCCCCTATTTTGAGGAAATCCAAAGAGACCTCAGGCATGCGCAGATGCGAGGAAGGTTTTACGATAAAAGATTAGACAGTATAAGTCATATGGGGAAGGGGGTGGGGTTAATGATCACTGTACTGACCACTATATTTGATGTCAGGATATAAATAAAGAACTGCAATTCAAATATTTCAACCATTATTGATGAAAAAAAGAAACCTGAAATTATCATAATTATTAATAAAGAATATTTATTCCTATTTATTAATATCTCATCAAGTACATTAATCATTAACAAAGTAATAATTCAATGGTTTATCTTGAGGAAGTAACAAACCCATCAAAAACGTAAACTGTACAAAACTGCAAGTCTGGCTGCCATTGTTAAAAGTTGTGACATCGCCTGTAAAACTAAGGCGTTTTAGTTAGTATCTTGTGAAGCATCTACACTCAGGCACATTGAAAATAGCGACCCAAGAAGAAATCGTCGGATTGAAATGAAATTTAATACACATAATGATACAGATGAGAGACTCACTTGATCTTAAAATCAAGACAATTAAACTAATACAGGGTGAGCAACGACAAATACAGGGAATCTGTACAATGTCGAAACTTGGCAAATAAGTACAGCGTAATGTGATATGCAAATGATCCAAGTTTTGTGCCATGCTCATACACGCCGAAATGGTGCTTAAATCAGGAAGGGGGTTCTTAACCGGCCAACGTTACGTTGATGATATTCTTCGACCCCATGTAGGACCTTTCCTAAATGGTCTCCCAGGGGCAATTTTCCAGCAAGATAATGCTCGTCCGCATACAGCAAGAGTTGCTCAAGACTTCCTACGTCATTTTCAGACTCTTCCATGGCCGGCCCGCTCCCCCGACTTATCCCCTATAGAGCATGTGTGGGATCAGCTAAAACGTCAGATGCCATCGTGTCACTCTGTGCGTGATTTGGAGTTGGCTGTTACAAATTTGTGGGCCCATCTGCCTCAGGACAACATCAGGCGTCTAATCAACTCAATGCCAGACCGCGTGGCGGCATGTATTGCAGCTAGAGGTGGTCCAACGCACTATTGAAGTTGCTCTGTATTTGTGTCCTTGCACACCCTGTATTCGTTCAATTGTCTTGATTTTGAGATCAAGTGAATCTCTCATCTGTATCATTATGTGCATTAAATTTCATTTCAATCCGATGCTTTCTTCTTGGGTCGCTATTTTCAATGTGCCTGAGTGTATTTAACAACTTTATCATAAAAAGAGAGTTGATATAGCTAAGGCTATTACAGCACACCATTATTTGTAATCTCATTGAGGATACGACACCAACTAACCAACCCTAACAAGAAGTTCTGTCAAGAACTAAACGAGCCTACTTTCCCGTACATCGACATCGGCATTCTAGCATCTAATCAATATTCTCTTGAATATCTGAAACTGAAAATTATGTCAAACATACCTTTATAGCACTTAAAGCTGATTTCTAAAAGCAAAATATACCCCTCTCATCAGATAAAATGAACACGTAAAAAGTAAATAAACGAGTAAATAAAGTTTTGTCACACCTTTTAAAGAATGTAACTGTTATAGTTCTTCCGTAGAAAAATTTCACAATCGTTTTCAAAAGGAAAAAAGTAATAAATAAAATAAAAGTACAAAGAACATCAAAACACATTTTATCAAAGAAAGAAAAAAAACCTCGTTCGTTAATAAAATGTCTCGAATTTTATTTTTAAACCGTTGCCAGTTATTAAATATAAATAAAGAATAAAATGCTCTAGTGAATGAACAATTTTTGTAATCAAAAAAAAATATCGTCTGCCAAAAAAAATAAATAAATAAAAGTAATAATAATTAATTAAACAAAAAAAAAGAATAAATAAACAAAAAATCGTCTGCCCAGTCAGTCATTTTTTTCTGAGCCTGCATTTCCGCCATGTTTGCGGAGTCGGAGTCGGAATCAGAGTCCTTACAGAAGATTTTTCAGAAAAGTACTTAACATAAAGTTTTTATCAAAACCGTTTTCTTACAAAGTTAGTTTGAAGGAAATCCGCCTTTAAGTTCAGAATCAACATTCAATTTAAATTTCTCAGTATGCGCTCATGTTAAAAAATTTTCTGAACGGTTCATCATTGAACGAAAAATGGTTCAAATTGAAAAGTGAAATATGGGAATGAGTCTCTCCGAGATCTTTCGAACAAAAAAAGTTTATTGAATTCAGACGGTTCACTTAAAAGTTATTAGGTGGAGAAAGGTTGCTAGAAAGGTTCAATGTTGAACGAAAAAAAGGTTCACATTGAAAATTTAAATACGGTAATGAAGTATCCTTGCCGAGATCTTTCGAACAAAAAAAAGTTTGTTTAAATCGGACTATTACCTCAAAAGATATTGGGGTGAGAGCTTGTTTGAACGGTTCAATGTTGAACGAAAAATTGTTCAAATCGAAAATGTAGATACGGGAATGAAGTATCCTTTAAAAGATCTTTCGAACAAAAAAAAGTTTATTCAATTCGGACGGTTCACTTAAAAGTTATTAGGTGGGGAAAGGTTGCTTGAAAGGTTCAATGTTGAACGAAAAAAAGGTTCACATTGAAAATTTAAATACGGTAATGAAGTATCCTTGCCGAGATCTTTCGAACAAAAAAAAGTTTGTTTAAATCGGACTATTACCTCAAAAGTTATTAGGGGTGACAGCTTGTTTGAACGGTTCAATGTTGAACGAAAAATTGTTCAAATCGAAAATGTAGATACGGGAATGAAGTATCCTTGAAAAGATCTTTCGAACAAAAAAAAGTTTGTTCAAATCGGACTGTTCATTCAAAAGTTAGTATCGCGGAACCGGTTGTTTGAACGGCTCAAAATTGAACCAAAAATTGTCCAAATCAAAAAATCAAATATGGGAATGAGCTGTACTCGCCGAGATCTTTCCAACAAAAAAAAGTTTATCCAAATCGGAATGTTCATTCAAAAGTTATTAGGGGGGACAGACAGACCGACAGACCGACCGACCGACCGACCGACAGACCGACACACAAATTCCCCATCTCAATACCCTACTTTCAAATTTTTAATTTTTCGATATTCATTTTACCTCTTTATTTTTTTAACTTGGCGATATTTTTTGGACTTGGCGATATTTTTTTTAACTTGGCGATATTTTTTGGACTTGGCGATATTTTTTAGATGCTGTAAGCTACTTTTAATACTTTTTTCGTCTTTCTTTTATTTTTAACGGGAAAGTAGGCTAAAAAGAGAGTGATTTACTTTTGACTACAGAGATTAATAATTCTTAAATAAATTCCTACAAAAATAAATTGAATCCCATCAAAAACATAAAATGTACAAAAATACAAGTCCCGTTTCCACCGTTGAAAGTAGTGAGATCTCATGTAAAACCAAGTCGGTAGTTTTATTTAGTATCTTGGGAAGCATATCAAGTCAACAACTTTGTCATCAAATGCATCCTGTTAAGTTATCTTGCAGCATTTATAGTGATCATATCAATATTAGACATCTTTATTTACATAATAAATATAGTGAGTTGGTAATCGCGCTGTCAAGAAATTAATAATTCAATGGTTTATTTTGAAGAAGTAACAAATCTTTCACAAAAAAAAAAACTTACTGATGAAATTTGGAACCAAAACTAAACAACTTGATCTCTCAAATAAAATCTACCTTTTGCTTTTATCAACGAAAACATAAATCACATTTTAGTAACAAATACATCTTGTGCTTATTTCAACCAGGACCATGACAAATTCCTATTTAAGAGACAAAACAAATATCCAATGCATCAACCTGACACCCTGTGATCACTGCAACACAAATGCAGCAGTAAGGAAGATAAATGATTAAGAAAATCCTCCACTAGGATATTATTAGTCGATCCGGGCGGAACTGAAAATTGGAGCTGCTTCTCGGATTTTGACAAACGGAGCTGTCGCAATCCCCTTCTGTGATAGAGTTGTTATTGATTATTTGGCGTTTATCATTCATCGAGCAAACGGGGGATTGATAACAGATAGCTTTTGAGGTTTGCTGATCTTAGATTTATTTTTGAGGCTTTAATTGATTTATCGGTATTTGTGAATACCTATGATGCATACGTTTTTTTTACTAGAAGACAGGTAAAATCTTAAACTTCTAAGAAATGGATATATTTCGGATATATTTATCTTAGTAATATAATTTTAAGTAAATAATTTACTAAATAAAAAAATAATTCCAAAAACTAGAAACAACACTTAGAAAATGTCCCGTTTAAAGCTCGTATGCGGATCTAATTACTCACTGTATTTACCATGATATTCAATGCCAGAATAGAAATAAAAAATTTTAATTCAAATATTTCAACCATTTTTAATGAAATACAGAAAACAAAGCATTAACATTAATTATTTTTAAAGTATAATTAAAACTTATTAAAAATTAATAAAGAATATTAATTCATAATAAAATAATAATTCAATGAAGCAAATGCACCCACAGCTCGATCATAGCATCCTAAGATTGCAGTTTCGCCCTTATTATGAGCTCCTTAGTTAGGAATAGCCAATGATCGAGCCGGAGGCAAAAATCCTCTTAATGTAGCTAAGATAGCCAAAAAACTGGTAGATAAAATGAATTTTCTTACCAGCGAGCGTCCGCAAACTATGGTGCGGCTCAACTCAAAATTTGAAGGCAAAAGCTGGGTGTCTCAGCCCTGGCTTACGGGCGGTAACTCATTGCACAATAATTCAATGGTTTGTATTGAAGAGGTAACAAATCTTTAATAAGGGAAAAACTGACTGATGAAATTTGGAACCAAAACTAAACAACTTGATCTCTCAAATAAAATCTACCTTTTGCTGTTAGCAACGAAAAAATAAATCATATTTTAGTAACAAATACATCTTGCCCTTATTTCAACCAGCACCACGACAAATTCCTATTTAAGAGACGAAACAAATATCTAATGCATCAACCTGACACCCAGTGATCACTGCAACACAAATGCAGCAGTAAGGAAGATAAATGATTAAGAAAATCCTCCACTAGGATATTATTAGGAGATCCGGGTGGAACTGAAAATTGAAGCTGCTTCTCGGATTTTGACAAACGGAGTTGTCGCAATCCCCTTCTGTGATAGAGTTGTTATTGATTATTTGGCGTTTATTATTCATCGGGCAAATGGGGCATTGATAACAGATAGCGATCTGGCTGATCTTAGAATTATTTTGACGTTTTAATTGATTGATGCGTTCTTCGCACTGATTTTTTTAATTAAAGATCAAAGTTTTGTACGATAATTCAGGCACTTTTTTATGTATAGTACAGGGTATCCAGCTAATACATTTTCCTATAAGTTGCTGATTTATTTTGTAAAATTTTAAAGTTTTAGATTTTTCTTAGATTCTCGTTACATTTCAAGATGAGGGTTATTTGGCTCTTGTGTTAGTGCTTTGCATAAGTGCAACGCTTTTTATCTAGCGTGTTAATGGTTTTGGTAAAATTTCGCTACATTTTTACATAAAATAAACCCTTTTTTTTTAAATCTAACCCACATTTAATAAAATTCTTCAATTTTTGTTCTATTGTGATTCACTACAGTATCAAAAAGTTTTTTTTTTAAATGTTGTAAAATTGATTTTTCCAGTCCCGTAAGTACGCGGATACCTTAAAAAAAAAAAAAAAAAAAAAAAAAAAAAAAAAAAAAAAAAAAATAATATGAAATAAATGAAATAAATGAAATAAATATATAAATATATAAAATAAATGAAATAAATAGAAACATTAAAAAGTGCAGATACTTCGGTTTACCTTCTCACGGCAGTATACATTTGTATACACTGCAAAAAAAAAACCTGTTGTTTTTACAGTATAATACTGGCAGCATAGGTTCCAGTTTAAAACAGTAAAAGGACAGTAATAAACTGTAAAACTAGCAATTTTACAGTTTATTACTGTAAAACTAGCAATTTTACAGTTTATGTCTATAAAATTGGCAATTTTACCATAAAATTAGCTGTATTATACTGTAAAAACAACTGTATAATATTGGCAACAGAGGTTCCAGCTCAAAACTGTAAAATGCACAATAATAATCTAAAACTAGCAATTTTAGTTTTTTCTGTAAACTAGCAATTTTACAGTTCGCTACTATATAATTGGAAAATCTTAGTTTATCACTGTAAAGTTAGCTGTATTATACTGTAAAAACATCTATTTTTTACAGTATATAAGTTATTCTTTTGTCTTATATCAAAGAAAGATTTTTTATACATTACCATTAATTATTCCAAACCTATAAAGTTAATTATAGTAGCATGTAATGGCAGATATGAAATACTCTTTAACTAACTGTAGTTGTATTTCCTTTCAGGTAGGTGCTTTTCATGCATTGAAAGAATGGAAATCGAAAATACCATTCGCACAAACTTTGACACGAAGAAGCCATGATGAATTATTCTCAACAGATCCAAAAAGCTTATGGTAAATTTGAAAGCAATCCCTTCTCAGTTATGTGTTTAAATTTATTAATCGTTACACATATGAAAAGTTGGCGTGTACATTTATGAGGATAGTTTTCTTAAGAATAAAACAACGATATAATGCACAAATATTACACTGTTACCACAATGATTGAAATTTAAAAAAAATGTTCACAGAGAATTGATCTATGTAAAATATCATGGTAAGAATAAAATATGAATGCAACCACAAGAGTACCATCAAACGGGGGCAGGGACGTCATTTCAATTTTTTCTGGGGGGGGGGGGCAAAGGGTCCAAACACAATGCAATTTCACCGGAAAACATCAAAAACCACGCCCACTTATATGTAAATACATTGATTTCTCAAAGCCAGGGGGAGGCAATTGACCCCCCCTGCCCCCCTAAATGACGGGCCTGAACGGGGGTGACTTTGCCAAACCATTTGCGAGTCAGTGCCACCAAGAACCAAGGGAGGCTTTTTGTCAGTCTGGTCACCGTGTCCCCCTCAATGTCAAAAAAATTATAAAATTCATAGTAATCCGACTCAGAGCCAAGCTCCCACAGAGGCCGGGCCCCTAGTTAAAAACTAGGCATCCATGGGCCCTCCTCGGTCCTGGCGGAATTGGACAATTTTCAAATGTTAATTTGTGGCATTTTTTAAATTTGTCAAAGTGTTTGGTTTTCGTTTATATTTCGGTATAAATGATACAACTTCAAATTTGAAAAATTGACAAAATATCACCAGATGTGTTGAACACTCCCCAGTTGACGGTAACTTGAGTTATGAAAAAAGTAGGTCTTGACATAAGTGTAAAGCACTACTAACGTTTAAATTAAGTTTATACATCTACTATAAACCAGTTAAAATTTCGGGCAAACCTTTTAGTTATGTTCATTCATTACTTATTTTACTGTGGGCGAGGTCATGTAGAAAGATCAGTTTAAGGTTAAAAAAAGTTAAAACTTAAGGGTTTAAAAGGTTAAAACTTAAGTTGTTCGTTTTAATATATACGACGAAGGTTTTTTTTTTTTTTTTTTTTGCTGTTCTTTTTGTTTTTATTTTTAGTGAGACCATTTTTTTTTTTTTTTTGGTTTTTTACTATTTGAAGATAATTTTCTGCGTATTTTTCTGCCTTGTATTCACGAAACTCAAAATAATTTTTAAAATATATCTTAAAATCATGAAGAATTCCGGATTGAAGAAAGATTTCCCCCGATAAAAACGAATACGTAAAAACCGGAAATGCTCTTGAAAAAAAAAACATTTCACCTTATCCTTCGATAAGCTAAAAAGCAGTTTTCCACAAAGGAAAAGCGATGTCAGGGCATTTTTACTTTGAACATCCGACAGCATAAAATAAGAACATTAAGGGCCATGCTCCACATCAGCGTAAAACGCGACCGAAACTGAAGGCAGAAACCGAAAATCCGGGCACTTTCCATAGGAACACCATTGAATAAATTTTACGCTTCTGCCTAATTTTTCTGCTTTACGTCGATGTGGAGCATGGCCCTAAGGGCTGAAAAGTTTTGCAGAAATTTTGTATTTTTTGCATAAATATTCCAGTGTGTTTATTTTTATCCTATATGCAGTTAATGAGTTGAACAATTGTGACTAGTAAGATGTATGAAAGTAATATACTATTCGTTTTAAAAAAAAACAAAGTAGCAAAAATGATAATGAGTTAAAATTTTTTTAGCAGATTTCAGATATTGAAAAAAAATGCTTTTCTGCTGTAAAATGACAAGTTGTTCTTTATTCATTAAAACAAAATCAAATATGCAGAAAGCTTTATTATAAAAATGAAAAGATAAGCAAAACATATTATGTTTTAAAAAAAACTAAATACCATTGGGCATAAAAGTCAAAGAAAATGTCACAAATCTACACCGAACCGCAAGTATATAGTTCCCTGCAAATTCGTGCGAGTAAACGTTGTTGCATATTCTTTGGCTTTTGAAACTATATTTACTTGTGCAGTATAGCTTAAAACCCGTTTAATACTAATATATTAAAAATATAAAATATATTTACTTGTGTAGTATAGCTTAAAAGCCGTTTAATACTAATATATTAAAAATATAAAATATATTTACTTGTGTAGTATAGCTTGAAAGCCCGTTTAATACTAATATATTAAAAATGTAAAATATATTTACTAGTGCAGTATAGCTTAAAAGCCCTTTAATACTAATACAGAAAACTCTCACTTATACACCGCCTCATTTATGCGCCTTTTTCACTTATACGACGATTTTGAATGGTCCCAGCACATTTCATAGCAAAATAATGATCGCTCTAAAGATAAATATTTCACTTATGCACCGAATTTTCCATAAAATGTAAACAAAAAAAATATTTTATTTAAAAAATAAGTATTTTTCTTCACTTTCCCATTTAAACCTTCGCCTATTGCTCACGGAAGGCATTTTTTCCGCGTGAACTAGAGTTCGGAGAGGAACAATTACCTATTATGGATCGTTTTAAAAGGAGCAGTTTGTAATTAGGTATGCAACATTTTTTTTTCTCTTTATCATTGTAGTTACATTCCAGTAATTGCCAAACCATAGTAATATATCCCTTGTTTGTAGAAACATTCTTATTTATTCTCTCATTAGAACCTTTGTTGCGTTTTAGTCCATTAAATACGCTTGTTCACTTACACGTCTCTCTCACTTATGCGCCTTTTTCTGTTGGTCCCTTGGGCCGGCGCATAAGTGAGAGTTCACTGTATGTTAAAAATGTAAAATATATTTACTTGTGTAGTATAGCTTAAAAGCCGTTTGATACTAATATATTAAAAATATAAAATATATTTACTTGTGTAGTATAGCGTGAAAGCCGTTTAATACTAATATATTAAAAATGTAAAATATATTTACTTGTGTAGTATAGCTTAAAAGTCGTTAAATACTAATATAGTAAAAATGTAAAATATATTTACTTGTGTAGTATTGCTTAAAAGCAAGCCTTTTAATACAATTGTAAGACGAAAATGTACTTAAGTATAATGTTCTAAACTGTTCACGGTTAAATTCAACGCACAAACGAAGCCTGTCAAAAGTACTAACAGGGCTTTAGTGCAATGTTCCAATGCGTTCACTGTTCAGAAGAGCAGCCGTTCAAATTTTAGAAGATAGTACGGCACCGTTGATTTTAACCATTTATGTCCCGAATTACTTTGGCAATGAATTTTTTTATATATACATTGTAATAATTAAATGCTGTTTCACAGTATAATACAACTAATTTTATAGTAACATTTGTAAAAATTGCCGATATCACAGTAATAAAGTGTAAAATTTCTCGTTTTACACTAATAAACTAAAATTGCAGCTTTACAGTCTAAGTCTATTACTGTGCATTTTACAATTTTAAACTGGAACTTCTCCTGCCAGTATTATACTGTTGTTTTCACAGTATAATGTAGTTAATTTTGGGTTAATAAACTAAAATTGTGGTGATAAACTGTAAAATTGCTACTTTACAGTAATAAATTGTAAAATCGCTAATTTTAGTTTATTACTGTTTTTTGACTGTTTTAAACTGACACCTCTGCTGCCAGAATTATACTGTAAAAACCAGGGCTGCGGAGTCGGAGGAAAAATGGTCGACTCCGACTCCGACTCCTGTTTTTTTTTTAATTATTTATTTTTTTTACCCAAATGTGAAGAGGGAAAAACCCTAAACAAAGGTTGAAATATTAAGTCCATTTTTAAAAGTTTCATTTTTATTCATGATCGTAGCCAGGACTCACTTTCGGGGGGGGGGGAGTAGCAAACTGGGGTATCTAGTTGGAGGTCATGGGAGGTCATTGTGACCTCTCAAAAAGTTCAATTTTCTCAAGAATTCTCGCAGGTAATTTCACCACATTTACCTCCTTTCTCGGAGGTCACTGTGACCTCCCAAAAGTCCATTTTCTTCAGAGCAAAAGACAAGTGCGCTCTTGTCATTTGACTCCGTACAAAACTGATCCTTTTCTTGTTAAATGGCCAGACTTTATTTTAACACATTGCATTTTTGCTGCAAATATTTTTTATTCACTTCTATAAGCCCAAACATAGCAATTCGTTTCACAAAGCAGACCCGCCATTTTGAAGCCTTTTTTAATGATCCTACCTAGATGCTTAGGATTTGGATATTGGATGCTGAAAATTTGTATCTGTTAGTTTCAAAGATATGTTTTCACCTCCATAAAATTTCATCCGAATCGGAGGTGGTCGGAGTTGGAGTCGGAGTCGGAGTCGACATGTTTTTCAGCGACTCCAACTCCGACTCTTCGACTCCGAAGTCCTGGTAAAAACAACACTCTACTTTTGCAGTGTATATATATTTTTTAGTTGAAAACAAATCAAATAACATCTATTCAAAGTATAAATGCTTTGAAAATCTAATTTTTGAGGCCCCCTACGCCTTAGGTCAATTAAGAAAGTTATTTCGGATTGCATGTATTATCGGTACGCCTCTTAGTAAAGTACAAAGAATTGTACTTGCAAGTACTAGAATACTTCCATACATTTAGGATTCACTAATTTAATGTAATACTAAATTAATGGAAGCGGTACTTCTGAAAACCGTCATGGCACAAACTGTTAAGGAGTCAGTCCTTTAGACGCGTTCCTCTAAACACATCCCTACAATTCACTGTACTCAATTAAATGTTTTATATGCTCCAAAACAAGCATTGTTCATGTTTAAAAACATTTTACATAAAACAATATAAGAAAAAGCACAATGTAAAAAATGAATGTGTTTTTACTGTATAATACAGCTATTTTACAGTGATAAACTGTAAAAAATTGCTAACTTTACAGTAATAAACTGTAAAATTGCCATTTAACAGTTTATTACCGTGTATTTTACTTTTAAACTAGAACCTCTGCTGCCAGTGTTATAATGTTGTTTTAATAGTATAATACAGCTAAATTTTACGGCTATAAACTGTAAAATTGCTAACTTTACAATAAGAAACTGTAAAATAGCTGGTTTTACAGTTTATCACTCTGCATTTAACAATTTTAAATTGAAACCTCTGCTGCCAGTATTATACTGTAAAAACAACAGTTCATTTTTGGCCGTGTACTACTCATTACAACATACGAATTCATTTGAAAATTAGACGTGTTAACGAATCTCTCGGAAATTTAAAAATAGCGTATAAGCATTAAAAACTTTCTTTATAAACCTACTAATGCCTAGCGTCCCTTTTTAGGGACTGTCCAAAAAAGGGTCTGAATTTCCCCAAAATGAACATTTCAACCAAGTAACAGTGTTCAATAAGTACCTTGGTATTGTTTCAATTCTTTATTAACAGATTGCGGTACATAACCATTGTAAAGTTTGTTCTGTAGCAGTTTTAATATTATCTCTTTAAAAAATGACATCGTTCACAATCTCAAGAAAAAAAGCTAAGTTTTCAAAGTTATTTCCAGCTTCCCAGTTTGTGTTAATTGCTGATTTTATTTCTTCTTATAAAATGCCTTTTTAAATATTATATCGTAGGCAGAAAAACATTTTAGTAAAAAAAGTATGTACCCTCTGAGGCCCATCGTAACTTTTAAGGAACGTTTTTTCTTTCCTTAATAAAACAATTATTTTTTACATAATATTTTTTTTCGTTATTTTTCCTGTCCATTAAGCACTGTTTGTAACCAGTATACAAAATATCTTTGGAAACAAAAATGTCAGGCATTAATGGGTTAAAAAAAGGACTTATTTTAGCTTTTATTTTATCGAGTATATGACAATCGTATTTGTTTAAGCTCGTAACCTGTAAAATAAAGCGAATTTCACGAAAGTAAAATTAAGTAAAGAATTTCCAACTAAGAAATCTAATATATTTGACAAGCTTTAAGCTTATTTTGTGTCACGTCACAAGATGGTGGAGTGGGGGAAAAAAACTACCTTCTCTGGAAAAATCCTTATTTATCATTTGTGGGGAAAGTAAATCCTCCAAGCTCACTAGATTTATCCATGAATTCCGTCGGCAGTAGTGCATTTCAAATCTATTTATCCAATGAAATATGGAGCTGAAAAATTGAAAAGGAAATATTTGTAATAAATGTGACTATTTTAGCGGCAAATACATAAAATTCTTAGAATGCAGTTAGATTAAAAATTCCTATAAGAGGTATAGATTTTGAAATTTCCGGGGATTTTTACTTTTAAATGTATATCATTATTGTATTTGTAATTAAATTAAATTGGGAAGTTTTTTTAACCTTTTCAGTTGTAAATAAAGAACATCAATGTCCTTCTGAAATAAATTTCTTCTTTACTACGTTTTTAAAAACGTTTTGCATGTTTTTTAAATGAAAATCTTTTTAATTCTTCGTAAAAGCCAATTTATTAAAATGTTGTGTCTGAAAAGTGTACTAAATGCTAATTCCATTGGCCCTATTAGTTAAAAATGAAATTTCGTGTGCTATGCCTTTCAGAAATTTATTCTTAAAGCTATTCAATAAAAACTAATTTTTACTTCCTTTTACGTAGTAAAGGAAGTATTGTGATCGCGAAAAAAAAATCATTCAAATTTGGGTCTAAATTTTGATTTTGCTCACCCCCGAATGAATGTTGAGTAGATTTTTCGACCTGTCAGCACGTGCACGTGCATATGTACCTACCAACATATAGGCAGAAAAAAAATTCTTTTCAACCACCCCTAATTAATTGCGACGAGTTTTCTCGTGACGTCTGTATGTACGTATGTATGTGCGTATGTATGTGTCGCATAACTCAAAAACTATATGCCGTAGAAGCTTCTAGCTTGGTATCTAGGCTCTGAGGATGGTCTAGTTGTGCACCTTCCCTTGTGGTTGCATTCGAATGTTCCCAAGGGGGTGTTTTACCCCTTTTTTGGGGTAAATCAGTGTTAATTTCAATGCAGACTCAAGTGATATGAATTGGCGCGACCACTTGGCGATATGTCGCCAAGCTTTTGGTCGCCAAGTGTTTGACGCCAACTTGGCCACATATAGCCAAGTTGGAAACAAATTTGGCGAAAAAATTATTTTTTGAATTTGGGTTCAACTTGGCGCTATTGGCGATATTTTGCGAAAAATTCACTGAATGATATTAAAATCAGCAATATTTAGAAAATTAACCATTGTAAAATATTTTTTGCATTGTTTCGTGGCAGATTAGGGGAGTAAATATTTGAATTGTTACCTTGCTCACTCCAAGCACTATTTTAACACTTAAGGCATCTACTAAGAAATTTACACGTAAAAGGAAGTAGTGTGGGGTCCATACCAGATTTTTTCTTTTAAATTTGTCTGTTTTAAAATTAATTTATTAGTTTTCTTCTTTCGATGAATACAAGTTACCAGTTTTGCTTTTAAGAAAATAAGTTCTATTGCACTGTTGTTTAAAAACTAAATGTCTTCAACTATATCCTCAAAAGCAGCGTTCTTGGTTATACTTTACAATACACACATTTTAAGAACACCGTAAAAAATAAATGTTGTTTTTACAGTATATAACAGCTAATTTTGTAGTAATAAACTATAAAAATTTCTAATTTTACAGTACTAAACTGTAAAATTGATGCTTTTACAGTAATAAACTGTAAATTGCTAATGTTACAGTTTATTACCGTGCATTTTACAGTTTTAAACTGGAACCTCTGCTGCCAGTATTATGCTGTTGTTTTTGCAGTATAATACAGCTAAATTTTACGGCAATGAACTGTAAAATTGCTAATTTTACAGTAATAAACTGTAAAATTGCTAATTTTACAGTTTTAAATTGGAACCTCAGCTGCCAGTATTATCCTGTAAAAAAAAGTTATTTTTTTGCATTGAACAAATGATTTACTTCAGTTTTACCATTTAATTACTAGGGCTGTTCAGTAAAGAATGAACACAAATTAATAAAACATATTATATAAACTAATCCCTCAAATGCTGATTACATCTTCTCATATCAATCCCCATTACATGAAAGTCACTTGTCAGACCTTTTTTCCCTGTCTTCAAAGACATGCTGGAAGCCATTTTCGGTCACGTCGTTTAAATCGCCTCCGAATCCTCTGCCACTGCCTCTAAAAGAAAGAAGCGCTATCCCGGAGGCGTTTTTTTTAAATTTCAGGACATTGACATGTCATTAGAGGATAAATCAGAGCTATATGCACACCACAAAAAATGAACTGTTGTTTTTACAGTATAATTCTGGCAGTCGAGGTACTGTAAAATACACGGTAATAAACTGTAAAACTAGCAATTTTACAGTATCTTACTGAAAAGTTGACATTTTTACAGTTTATAGCCGTAAAAATTAACTGTATTTACTGTAAAATCAGCAGTACAATACTGGCAGCAGAGGTTCATATTTATGATTGTAAAGTGCACGATAATAAACTGTTAAATTAGCAATTTTGCATTTAGTTCTATAAAATCAGCAATTTTACAGTTTGTTACTGTAAAATTAGCAATTTTTACAGTTCATTACCATAAAATTAGCTGTATTATACTGTAAAAACAACATTTATTTTTTACAGCGTATCTGCAGGGGTACAACGAATAAACCTCCTCACCCACATCCTTTTCGTCGGGAATGAGCAATCTCGGAATAATTTGCGCACAAACTCCCCTCACCTGCAGTTTTCTCTATATATTAAAAAAAGTAAGCTCAAAGATATTGTAAAAGGGTATTTGTGGTTGGCCTGCGTCCAAGCGGCCCCATTGCACCTACAGACTTGAAAATTGGTACAAAATTATTTCGAGCCCCATAGATTTGAACCTCGGAGCCATTTTTTTATATTTCGAATTACCTTTTTTAAAATTATTTTTTTAAGCATAAATTTCACATTCTTCACCAAATTTGGGGGCAAAAAATCACCCCACCCCCCTAATATTAAGTATCGTTGGAAAGATTTTTTTTTCTGATAAAGAAGACCTTTGTTCCATTTATCTCCGTTAATTGTAATAGGAGATAGAAGTTATTCTTTGAACAAAAGCTTAATCGGAACCAAATGTTGCGATAATCATTCGTTGCGATAGTTCTTTCTCCGATTCAGATATCAGTCGCGATGACGGAAAAGTTGCAGTAGTGGTACACTGCAAAAAATGAAGTGTTGTTTGTACAGTATGATACTGACAGCCGAGGTTCCAATTCAAAACTGTCCAATTTAAAATGCACAGAAATAAACTATGAAACTAGCAGTTTTACAGTTGATTGTTGTAAAATTTAGTTCTATTATACTGTGAAAACAACAATACTGGCAGCAGACGTTCCAGTTTGAAACTGTAAAATGCACGGTAATAAACTGTAAAATTAGCAATTTTGCAGTTTAGTACTGTAAAATTAGCAATTTTAGTTTAGCACTGTAAAGTTAGCAATTTTACTGTTTGTTACTGTAAAATTTGCAATTTTTACATTTTATTACTGTATTTACAGTGTAGATCGTTGAAACAACTTTGGACGTTATATTAGATTGATCAGCTCAGTTTTAATATTCTAACGGATTCTGAAAAAGAAAAAATCTGTGAAACAGCAAACGGGACTTCATGCATTGGTCAGTGTAACGGAGGGGTTGTGCAATCGAGAGGTTATTTTATAGAGCGTTGTGCACTAACTTTCTTAACCCTTTATACCCCGACGGGACTCAGAAGTCCCGCTTATATTAATTTAGTATTATGGATCTTAAATGACTGGAATTATGCTAAAGCTTCTAAGTACTACTCCTTGTACTTTGCTGAGAGGCCGACATATGGTACCTGCCATCGGAAACATTTTTCTTAGGCATAGGGGGCCTTATACCCCCGAAATTTCCATTTTTTCTCGGTATATACAGTGAACTCTTACTTATACGCCACCTCATTTATTTTCCTTTTTCACATATACGACGATTTTAAATGGTCCCAGCACATTCCATAGCAAAATAATGATAGTATCATTCGTTTATATGCGTCGCGTTAAAGACAAATATTTCACTTATGTGCCGAATTTTCCCTAAAATGTAAAAAAAAATAGTTCATTTTCTTTAAAAAATAAGCATATTTCTTCACTTTCCTCTTTGATCTTTCGCCTTTATTGCTCACGGAAGGCATTTTTTCCGCATGAACTAGAGTTCGGAGAGGGACAATTATCTATTATGCATCATTTTAAAGGGAACAGTTTGTAATTAGGTATGCTATCATTTTTGTTTTCTCTTCATCATTATAGTTACGTTACAGTAATTGCCAAACCGTAGTAATATGTCCCTTTTCTATTGAAACATACTTATTTATTCTCTCATTAGAAACTATGGTGCGTTTTAGTCCTTTAAAAAGGATTGTTCACTTATACGTCTCTTTCACTTATGCGCCTTTTTCTGTTGGTCTCTTGAACCTGCGTATAAGTGAGAGTTCATTGTATGCTGTTTAATAATGAATTTTCAACTAAGAAAACAAAAACAAAAAAAAAGTATAAAAATTTATAGTTCAATTAATTTGGGACATAAAGGGTCAAACTGACATTTACAAAAAAAAAAAAAAAAAAGTTTCTTAATCTTAGTGCGGAGCTCCCCAAACAAGAACTTAAACTGATATCAGTTTTACGTAGTCATGAGTTTGCTTCCCTGGGGGTATTTCATTTCGGGAGTTATGGCCTCGCTTTCGCTTTCCCTCCTTTTTGCGAAAACAGAAGTCTAAACCTATGCTATCAAAACAGACGGAAACCTCACTGTGGCGTTTATTTGATCTTGGCGCCGCAAAGTTTACGTCTGCCGGATACTGTGTTTCTTTTTTGCCTCCCTCCGGCGAAACTTGGCGAAGTGACGTATCCCGAGATGCGGAGAGAGAGGAATCTCCTGCCTCGGAAAACAAGGCGCTCCACATTTGGAGACGTAGCGGTTTCTTTGGCGATTTGGGAAAATGTTTTCTGGTACGGGAGGTCCCTGCAACCTCCGAAACAGTTTCCTGATTCAGAAATTTTTCTGACTGATGTTTAATCTCTCTTCGTATCAGATTTCGAAATGTATTGTATTTTCGTATCTTATCATTCAGTAAAATTTAGAGTTTCATTTTGCAATTAAAGAAATGACCCTTACCAAATAAATCAATGCTGCCATGTGTGCGTGTGTGTGAACTTATCCAGCATGTCTTTCATGGTGGCGCAGCAGGACTGTTGCTGACTCAGTCGCAACCATGTGCTGCAAAGAGAAGGAGCAGGTCTCAGGAAATAGAGCACTGAGATGCGAGACGTTGGCAGACGGCCAATCTGAAAGAGGAACCACCCGGCAACTGTGGTCCAAACAGAACACATGTAGCAATTTGTCATTGCTCAGAAAAGATGCAAAGAATGCGTAAAAATTGCCGTAGAATTTTTCAAATAGAATGCATGAAAGGAAACGATTTTTGATTAAAAAAGAAACATATTTAAAATGCAATCAAAAAATTTCTTTTTTTCGAAAAGTTTTGCCAAAACCGATTTATTCAGCACTTGGGAAATTGAAGGGCACAAAGATTGAACAGTGATTTACCGTTACAGTGAATACCAAAGCAGCGAACTATTAGTTTAAACGAAATAAATCTTCAGTCCCGTTTCAACTGCCATTTACCGCTTGAATTCCAAGACAACGAAATTACCATTAATGCGAATACTATTTAACCTTTTCTGAAACTCATTATTATGTAATTTAATGATACTTATATATATATATATATATATATATATATATATATATATATATATATATATATATAATTTAAAAGAAAAAACTATTGGTATAGTCAAATCAATGTTTCATAAATGCTGTAAAAGAATCCCATAACTGTTGCGAAGAAACATTTGCCGTTGTTGAAAACATGTTTTGAAATGCATTCTCAAAAGTTAAAAATGTTTGCTTCTAAGTTTCCGTGTTAAAAACGTATTTGCTTTGCAACTTAGTTTTTTTTTTTTTTCTGAAATAAGTAATCATTTCAACAATTTTAATTTTGTTTTCTTGAGAGATTTAATTTTCCACTAAATTTATTAATCGGATTGTCATAAAGCTATAATGTTGCCATTTTTATTTCATAATTTTGAATTTAATAGTTTATTCAATTCTTTGAAAGTAGATAAAACTTTTACTTGTCGCAAATTCATAAAAATGTAATGCAATATAAAAAAAATAGTTAAATGTTTGATCAGTAATTATCTTCAGCTTCATTAATTAAAAATACAATGTGCTCTGATTTAAAAAATAGCATCGTGCACTTTTATTTATTTTATGATGCTGCAAATTAAACTGAGCTTTTTTCTAATCATAATTTTTCTTTCTCCCTTTTTTTTTCTTTCTTTTTTTGCAGTTAGTATAATGGAGTTTCATTTACTAATTGAAAAAATACTAAAATTATTTCATTAAAACATTCGTTTTATTCTTTTCATTGCATTATATTTATTGTAAAATAATAATGAAGTGCATTTTTTCTATTTAGAAAATTTTTTCTTCTTGCTCAAATTCTGAGATGCAAATTTTATATGCAATATTGAACTGCACTAAAACGGTACACTTGTTTTTGTTTTATTTATGATTTTCATCATATACTTTAACAAGAAACTCCAAACAAGTGTCTGACATTGTACCGTTACTTTTGCATTTTCAACGTCTGTCTTAAGATTTTAACGTTATGCAAGACTAGTAAACAATTTCTTTGAAAAAAGCTACCAGTTTTTGAAAAAGTCATCAAAAAACCCTGGCACATCTTGCATTTTTGCCTCAGAAGTTATTAGGGAAAATGGGCAAACTAATAAATCAGACCGACACACAACTACTTTTGCTATTTTATAGCTATATTAAAATATAATGCAAAGACTGTTTTGGTGTTTTGTTTTAGCTGTGTTTTTTTAATTTATTTGTTTTATCTACTCATTTATTTCATTTATTTATTTTTGAAAGTATTTTATGTTTTAAAAAGATATAGCTATTTTTTATTACTTTCTTCATGCTTATCCTTTTACTTTTAAACTAAAATATTTGAAAGCCTGAAATTTCATACAGCAAAAGTTAAAATTAAATGTATAACTTTTAAACATAAGCTTAAGTTTATTAAACTAAATGATAAAATTAAACAAAATTAAGAACCGCACTTCGACGAAACAATTAATTCCAAACCGCCCAATATACAGGGTGAGTGCGATCGAATCTGCAATACGAAAAGGGGTGATAGAAGAGCCCAAGTGGAGTATAGAACCACCCATTAGCGGTGTCAATTCGTAACCGTAACCGAGTTATGGTATATTTAAGGAAAATTCGCAAAAAAACAAAATTCTGAGAAAAAGACCAATTTCTGAAGTTCCTGTTGGGTCTACGCACAAAATAAGCACATATTTCGAAAGAGCAGAAAAAATCCTTTAAAATGACATCTTTTTCATCAAGATAGTCGCACTTTATAGCGAGTTACAAGCTTTCAAACACTGGAAGCACTCAAAAATGAAATTTCATCAAACTTTTCAGTCAAAAATTTCAGAAACAACCGTATGAGCTACAACCGGTCAAATGCACCAAAAACTTTCCCATTTCACTAGCTTTCAGATGATACAACAGAAAATCATATTGGGCTTCAAGTTCAGCAGATATTCTGGCTTTTGTTTGAAACAGTATGAAAATCGTCCTTTGTCAGAATATGGAAACCAGCAAAGAGTCAGACTTTTATGTTCTAAATTTTCTATTTCATGTAAGTGTACTGGTTTATTTATTCGAGAAAAGGAAAATTTTATAACTAAATATTAAATTGTAACACTTTATTAAGTTAATAATCACAAGAGAAGATAACAACACGTAGAAACAAAGGCAGCATTACTTTAACGCGCTTTTCACAAAAAAAAAAAATCAAAATTAAATGAGTTACACTAACATCTATGAGTACATTTACATGTAAGCAATCCTCAAAATTTCCCAGAGCTACTGGAATTATCATCCCCCACACCGGATAGATGCCCTTGGCCTTTTAAGAGCGAGAACTACCGTCGCTCTCTATGAAATTTCATTTCATAGAGTCCATTCATCCTGTCATTTGGGTCCTATTCCTTGGCCACCTAGATCACCAGACCTGACGCCAGTGAACTTCTTTGTTTGGGGATTCTTGAAACAAGCAGTTTACTGCTCAGATGCAACCAGTTTGCAGGACTTGCGCATTTGGCTTGATGGAGCAGTAGCAAAAGTGAGAAATGAAATTTCATTGAGAGCGACGGTAGTTTTTGCTCTTAAAAGGCCAAGGGCATCTATCCGGTGTGGGGATGATAATTTCAGTAGCTCTGGGAAATGTTGAGGATTGTTTACATGTAAATGTACTCATAGATGTTAGTGTAACTCATTTAATTTTGATTTTTTTTTTTTGTGAAAAGCGCGTTAAAGTAATGCTGCCTTTGTTTCTACGTGTTGTTATCTTCTCTTGTGATTATTAACTTAATAAAGTGTTACAATTTAATATTTAGTTATAAAATTTTCCTTTTCTCGAATAAATAAACCAGTACACTTACATGAAATAGAAAATTTAGAACATAAAAGTCTGACTCTTTGCTGGTTTCCATATTCTGACAAAGGACGATTTTCATACTGTTTCAAACAAAAGCCAGAATATCTGCTGAACTTGAAGCCCAATATGATTTTCTGTTGTATCATCTGAAAGCTAGTGAAATGGGAAAGTTTTTGGTGCATTTGACCGGTTGTAGCTCATACGGTTGTTTCTGAAATTTTTGACTGAAAAGTTTGATGAAATTTCATTTTTGAGTGTTTCCAGTGTTTGAAAGCTTGTAACTCGCTATAAAGTGCGACTATCTTGATGAAAAAGATGTCATTTTAAAGGATTTTTTCTGCTCTTTCGAAATATGTGCTTATTTTGTGCGTAGACCCAACAGGAGCTTCAGAAATTGGTCTTTTTGTCAGAATTTTGTTTTTTTTGCGAATTTTCCTTAAATATACCATAACTCGGTTACGGTTACGAATTGACAACGCTAATGGGTGGTTCTATACTCCACTTGGGCTCTTCTATCACCCCTTTTCGTATTGCAGATTCGATCGAACTCACCCTGTATATAATACGTTATTTTTCTTTAAGTACAATTTATAGCTGTAGTAAGATTAATGTATGTAGCATTACATATCATCAAAGATAATTCAACGGCAAATATTTCAACATAAAAGATCTAAATTCTTAGCAAATATGAATTAACAAATGTCCTGCCATTTCCTTTTTGCTTGTCATGCTTAAATTGCAAAAAGTGCGGTGAGTTCCTTTTGGCTTAAATACTACATATGATTATTACGTTCATGAAACTAAGAACAACTCCTGTTCAAACTATTGCTTTTTCTCCTAGAACAGGTAATTTTCAATTCATCTCGATGAGTTGTGTTTCTCCAAGCGAACATTAAGTTTATGAAAATGCAGTTTTTGAAATACTTTCCATTTTCTTGTAACATATTTTTCGGTTGACATTCATATATAACAAAAGCACTGAACTTGCATAAAATAATGAGGAGGAAAATCGATATCTTTCTCCTTTATAACTAGTACTAGGATTAATTTGAAAATTCAAACATTCCCTGACCCTGATTGCCGATCTCATATTAAAACGAGCTTGTCTGGTTATAAAGCATTGTAAATACAAATATATTAAATTGTTTTCGAGAGGATATGGTGATCACGGAAACGGAAAGAATCCTTACCAGGAAAATATTGCTAGTCGTAAAAGCATTGTAAAGAAGGAAAATTGAAAATTCTTACACTAAAATTAATTACAAGTATTTTAATAATTAACAAATAGAAGTTGACAACAGATAAACGTTTAAATCATTGAGTTTTCTTTCCTCGTCGGCCAGCAATGATAACCCTGTAGATTTAGGCCGTATTTACTAAAAAACGTTATGATTCGAGTTCCATTTTATATGGAAGTTCCAAACGCATCTTACCAGACGCAGAAGTTTTCTTTCTTTCCTCTGGTACTCTTGTTTTAAATTTTAAAGTAAATTTCCTTTCAAAAATAGCGCAAATCATTTTAAAGGTTTTTGATTAATATCGCTATTAATTATGTCATCTGAAGACAAGACCTACCTAAGAATACCATCCATTACTTCACCTTTCAAAAAGAAGAACATAAATTCAAAATAGGTCCATCCGTGTAGGATGTGTGGGGTGCCCCAGACAAATACACAAACACATCAAATTTTTATCTCCCTTCCCTGTTGCGTCAGGGGTTAAAAGTAATGGCAACATAGCAAGCAATTTCAACTCAACAAAAAAGAATAAGAAAAGATTATATGCACATAATCTATCATTAAACACTGGAACACACATGTGTGTTTCATTAGTTGAGGGTAACAAAAAACTTCAAATCTGATGCTTATTGTACAGAAGATTGAGACACGCGTTTGGCATTAAAAAATATGTTTCTTGTAACCCAAAAGACATGTACACAACGATTTTTGCGATTTATGGCATGGTATAGCTTCATGTTTTCTAAAATTCGTTCCACATAATGATAATATTTTGCTTTTTATTACTACTTCCTTATAGCAGAACCTAATGGTGTTTCTTTCGGAATAATGAAACATAAAACACAATTTCAACACCACCAAAAAGGCATATAAATATGCTTAAAAAGATTAATTGATTCATCATTGGTACATTACCCAAGTTATCGGAGGAGGCTATTTTTGAAATTCCCGACTTTCCGTAAAAAGTACCTTACCATTTTTCTTCCAAAAATTGATTTTTCCGTCTTTTGCAGATACCTTTCGTTGTTTCGTCATATTTATTTCCAAGAACGCAGTTTACCAAAGTGGGGAATATTTTTTTATGAAACTAGATGTGCTGCTTAGAATTTTCCTCTAGAAAAATGATATGCATTCCGGAGAAATCCTTTTGCAAAAGAAATTCGATATCTTCTGCATTGCCAAAATGAATCAAGGAAAAAAAACTCAAACATGGCAAAAAAGACAATGGTCAGAAACATTTCTTCTTTGAGGTTTCAGAATATTTATGGTTACCCGAGACGATTTCTTATTTTTCTAACAAAATCACTTTATGTATCAAGTATAAAGGTTATTTATTACTCCTTTGTCATTTTATTTCATGTTCCTAGCTAAGAACATGTCTTTATGATCATAGAAGCGGTTGGTCAACATTAGTTTATTTCCCAATGTCTAGCAGAACCGAACAAGCATTAATATTCTACTCTGTAAAAAATGGATGTTGTTTTTACAGTGTAATACAGATAATTTTATAGTAATAAACTGTAATAAACCGTAAAAAATGCAAAATTGCTAACTTTTCAGTTTATTGACGTGTATTTTACAGTTTGCAGTCAGTATTATACTGTTGTTTTTAGAGTATAATACGGATAATTTTACGGAAATAAACTAAAATTGCTAAATTTACAGTTTGTTACTGTGAATTTCAGTTTTAAATTGAAACCTTAGCTGTCAGTATTATACTGTAAAAACAACAGCTCATTTTTTGCTGGCACGAATCTGCACTTTCTTCAAATTAAAAATTGAAACCGAGATTTGTTATAGAAGTGCATAGATGTCTAGTTTTATTTCTCAATTGCAATGCATTCATAAAGAATAGTTTGCCTGACCTGTTTTTTCACGAATTTTTAACTGCAAAATTTTAACTCATAGTCTGACGTTGACGCAACAGTTTTTTTTTCTTCGCTCCCTAAAGTTTTAAATGCTTATAATAACTCATTTTGATGATTTAAACGCAAATACCTTAAAATGGGGTGAATCGGAACACTTTCCAGCTTTGATTGTAAAAAAAGCAGTTAAAAGATTTTTTTTTTAATTTGATTTTTTGGGTAAAAACTTCGGTCTTGCTTTACTTTTGATATTCCAAGCAAAGACAAAACATTTTGAACAATTATTATTAAAATATATAGGAAATTATGGGTGTTCCGAATCACCCCGCTGATAGGGGTCAATCGGAACACATGTTAAAATTTTTATTTTTTTCAATTTAATCTGTAATAGGTCTCACAAACATGAGTAATATCGATGGGGGAGAATAAGAACAGATAATTACTGTCAAAAAAATGTATAATTTCAATACCAGTAAACGTTTATAATTTGTCAAAATTCAAAATAATTTTGAACTTATGAAATATTAGAAGTAATTTTAAGAAATGCTTTTAAATTGAAATACAAAGCTTTAACATGAATTGAAGTCACTCATGTCGTCCACAAATATGTACTAGTCCTTAAAACTAGCAATTGTGACTTGGCTTAAGTTTTTTCATAACATCTCCTGGGATGAACTCTGCCTTTTCTTTAGTTTCTTAAAATCTCTGGGTTTCGGGGATTGTCCTGAAAGATTTTTTCGCTTATTCATCACTGTCTGTGTGCTGGACTTTTACTACATAAAGTCTATATGACTTTCCCCTCGTATTTTAAGTAAAAAGAAGTCTCCTGGAGAAAAAATCTTTTGAAATCTGCAACTGTTTGTCATTTCAAGATCTAGTTGCTCACGAGAAAGGATAAACAGTAATAAATCCTTGTCCTTGTCTTGATTAGAAGAATTGGGGTTAGAATCTTTATTTTTCAAACAGTTTCCTTCAAATAAGTTTGAATTGAAAAACAGAACAAAGTGTTCCGATACACCCCGCAAATTTTTTTCCTATGGTATTTTTCAGAATTCTTCATTTTTATGACACAATTTATAAAAAATGTAAATTTCAATGTGGTATTCTGTTGTTCAGATACATGTATAATTGAAACATACCACTCTTAGTTTTTAAATATAAAAAGATTTGTTCTTGCATATGAAGTTTTGCAGTCTATGAAAATGTGATGACTTCTAGCATTCCACGTGCAGCCCTCCTTAGAAGCCAGTAGCATTTTCAGATTGACAAAAATAATTTTTTCCAACTTCCTATGATCTTACTTTTCTAAAAAAAAATCTTGGCGAAAAATACCCAATAGTATATTTATGAAAAATTTCTCTGTACGGTCGGGAAGTTTTGTTCCGATTGACCCCGCATTTTCTATACACACCATTTTACGGTATCTCTGATTTGGTTCCAAAACTAACATGTTAAAACATCTTGCGTTTTTAAGCTTTAAAAATGCAATAAAGCATGCGTATGCCCTGTGATTGCAAAACACGTTCATGCCATTTACATTTCACGCTTGGTATGCATGACTAATTTCCTCTGTTACATTTTTTAATTTTTAAAAATGCAATTAACAGTACTTATGCGCTATAACTCCGAAACATGTGTATGTCGTATCCATTGCATATTTGCAACACATAAATTTATAATGTATTAACTCTGAATTATGTGCATGATGTTTCCGGTTCCGATTTGCAATGTATAAATTTTTCACTTCATTACTTCGTTTGAATATACACTTTAGGGCTCTGTTCCACATCAGCGTAAAACGCGACCGAAACCGAAGGCAGAAACCGAAAATTCGGGTACTTTCCATAGGGACACTATGTAATCCATTTTACGTTTCTACTTTATTTTTCTGCTTTACGCTAATGTGGAGCAGGGCCCTTATTCTTTAAAAATTTAATTAACAACAGTACTGTACATTGGAACTCTAAAATACATAATACCATTTAGATTGCGCATTAGCAGTGCATGAACATTTTTTTCGTGTTAATCCAGGAACGTCATTTAGAGGGGGCAATTGCCCCCCCCCCTGACTTTGAGAAATCAATGTATTTACATATAAGTGGGCGTGATTTTTTATGTTTTCTGATGAAATTGCATTATATAGGGATCCTTTGTCCCCCTCCCCCTGGAAAAACTTGAAATGACGGCCCTGTGTTAATCTACAATTGAAATGGCAAGTGGATAAAGGTGATATGTGACAATTTTTGAAACTAACTTTTTACCATGGATGAAAGTGACAAGCCCATCATTTCCATGTCCCCTTGCCTTAGTCACCGAAATGGTTGGTAAGTAAGAATATGACCCCGTCTTAATCGTTGAGAAAAAAATCATTAAAAAAAAACGCATTTTCTTTTTGAAAGCTTTTTCTAGAAATTTAAAAAAAAATGACACCTGTCACCTTTATCCACTTTCCCCTTCAATTGTAAGCATATAAAGTGTAAAATAAAATAAGTACGTGTTTAAGTTACATTACACGTGTATGCCATTTGTATCGCATATTTGTAATCATGAGTGTTTTTCTTGGTTACTTCATTTTAATCCACAACTGTCAGTTTTAAAATGTATTTTTGAAAACATAAAAAAAAAATCCTAAATTCTAGTCAAAATCCACAAAAAATCATTCAAGTTACTACACAAACAATTATCAATGCCATTACAGAAAAACCCAGAAACACTCAATAGTTCAATCTTGGTCTTGGCGTCATCTTGGCGAAACTTCAGATCCCTCTCAACGCCAGCAGTAATCTATCCTCCCTACAACCCTTGTTCTGTTGGTAGGAAAGCCGCATGGTACTAGTGTTCAGCATCCTAATTCCAGTAGTACTCCCGCCGTACTATAGCTCGCAGTGCTGTTTGAATTTCAAAGAGCTTTAAACGCAACGGAGTTTATTGAATTTTACTGCGAATGATAAGTTGCATTTATTTAAGTTTCAAAATTGAGGTGGAATATTTCATCGTAATATATATTTCTGTTTTGGAACTGCTCTTGCATAAAATTGTTCCATTGATTTTACTCGGTTTTGTGTTTTTACAAAAGGAATATTTCGGATAATTGGTTCGAAACCTGCAAGAAGCAAGCTGATTAGAAAATGGATTAAAAAAGGTTAGTTTCTTTTGTCTTAAGAAAGCTTCTAAATACTATTGTAGCAGCAGTTGTTCTTTCGGTAATAAAGATAAAAGTGTGTACACCAAAATTTTCATTATATAAATACTTTTCTGCTAAGTATTTCCTGCTAAGTATTTTTATGTATATTACTTGCAATGAAGAGTGCGCGGGAACAATTTTCGGATATTGTTATTGATCTAAAACGGTATATTTGACCCAAATTTGATTCTCATATAACTGTTATTTAGATTTAATTTCAAATTACATACTACATTTACGCTTGTGCGTATGCAATAATATTGTGGGGATTAAGTCACAAAATCATGATAATAATTTGCCCTAGTCAATGGCATTTTATTTTATATCCCAACCTTTAAAAAACTAGATGATATGCATTTCACAATGAATAGTTATTTGTTCCAGAGTATTAACTTGATCAATGTCTGTTGTAGTTCGTGATTCTGGATAATATATTTGACTGATGTTCATATACCTATTATTAAGAACTTATTTCTCGTAGTGCTCATTAATTTACTTACCTACCTATGCTTATAAAGCTGTAAGAATTAATCCATTAAACTCGGATAACAATTTTGCCCTATCATTTCCATTCAAAGGATAGCTAAAAATTTATTTTTAAGTCTCTCTCGACAGTGTATTTTTCAAAAATATGGTACTTATTGCTAGTCTTTTATCCATTGTTGCCAATTTTAGAAAATAAATTTTGCACACACCACATAAAAATTCGAAATATTATTTTCATGTAATCACCACTGACTTTCCTATGGCAGGTGTCAATGGAAACATCATGGTAGTATAAGGAACTTTTCATCAATAAAAAACTATCATTCACAATCTATTTGGGGAAATGTGTTATAATTATTATAAAACATTATCTAATAGTTTTAGTGTGTTTTTTAGCAAACGGGTTCAAAGATCATTTTTGACTGAAACTGTTGGATTTAAATTTTCTAAATAAAAATCTATTATTATCACGCCGCTCATTCTTCAAATGAACTGAATCTAATGGTAAAATTTAGTAATACTTTTTGAAAAAAAATATAGAAAGGATTTCACCCCTTTCCCAGGTAAAATCAAAAGGAAAGTAGTTTGCTACTTCCTATCATTATGCCATGGAATTACTTCCAAAATATAATTTTAACTTTTACTTATGAGTAAATTGAGTGTGGGATAGTTTATCGAAATTTTTATGAAGTGTTTTAGATATTTTACCTACTAACAATAAAACTAGCATACATGTCCTTGAGTGAAAAAATAATCATTCATGTAAACTTGAAATTTTATTGGTACACGATTCATTAAGTCAATTATCTTTTTAAAAATGTCATTCAAAAACATTCTTGAATCATCCATAGTTTTAGCAAAATTTTCCTACAGTATAAGTGTTATTATTTTCGTTTCACTGTTTACTAACAGGTTTGCGAAAAATATGAAACTAGTGGGTACTATTAATTTTAAAATATCGATCAAATTCTTCGTACAATTATTTTTAAATTATCTTTCGGATATGCTGTTGTAGTTTCCGCTGAATATGTTGCAATACATAGAAGTCAATGGGTCATTCCAATTGTAATTTACAGATTTCATGTCTGCAAAATTATTTTTTTTAATTTCGGTTAATTAATGATTTGACAATTTTTTACTAAGTTTTAATACAACTAATTTATTCATAAAAAATGTGTTTAAAATTAGTAAAAAATTAATGGAAGAAAGAAAATTTTAATGGTTAAAACTATTTTTTTGGATATCCGAGATGAAATTTCTTGGATAATAGCTGTTTTTGTAACTATCTAATATAATTTTACTACCATGTAAAATTGTGATTAGATGGAAAAGATTACTGTTTTATGAACGATATGACACTTTTTTTTCTTCAAATATTGAAAATGAAAAAGTTTGTCCGGAATTTTTGCAGCCTCCGTTAAGTAACCACTGTTACCGAGTATAATGGTACTATTTGCTTTTCGAAAGATGGCCCTGCTTTCCTGAAATACAATTATTAAGTGAACAGTAAGCCTCAATAGCCATTTTGAAAAGTTAGATGGAAACATTTAGCTTTAGTGGATTTTCTAACTCTTTTGAGCTGCGCGTTTTTTCTCTCTGTAACTTCTGTTACTAACTTCTAAACTCTTTTAAAAGTAGTTTTATAAGTTTTGATTCAGTTAACTAATAAAGGTTTTATACTACAACCTAAAAATTATGCTATTGGTGAAATGAAAGTCGTTTCTGAGAGAATTTAAAGTAATAAATTTTATTTCCTTCAGAGCACTTAGCTAATCTTTAAACAAACAAATATTTAGATTCAGTAAAATTGTGTTATTAATTGGTTTTAACTATTTTCCTCCTTCTTAAGATACTAAAATCTGTCTCCAATTTTAACTTAAAAAATAACACTATTACTTATAAATGAAGAGTTTTCTTTTGTCACTTGCCTTTATAAATATGAAACACAACTGTCATATAATGTATCGAGACTCTGAACGATGTATATAAATGATAAAAATAGTAGCAGACTTTATAACATATCAAGTCTACTTTATCCGCTGGGCGGACTATCCGCGAGGGTCTCGGGAAAGAGACAAACATTATTAACAGATTCTTGTTTTGAAAATGCACGAATTTAAATTTTGTTTTTCTTAACTTTTCTTAATCAAGACAAGAGTGCCATGTACTTCATCCAATAAATTATTTTTCCTGGGCGTTATCGTAAGTACCACTTCCTCACAGATTTTATATGTTTGAGAATCTCAAACACAAATAATTTTTTTTATGCTGTACCTATCGTCACTGTTTGTAAATATCACGTGTTAAGTGTAATGCAATTATTTTTAAGCAACAGGCATTTTTTATCTTCTTCTCCCCTTATTTTACGCTTTTTTTTGGATAATCCGCGATTTTCTTTATCCGCGATACCCATGCCACCCGATTCCTCGGATAATCGGGAGTGTACTGCATGTATAAACTTGATTATCTTAAATATATATTTTCATCATGAATTAGAATTTACTTGGTCGATAAAATAATTAATGATTAAACGATTTGATGGATAAAGTTAATTATGTTCCCATATGGTTGCAGCTTGTAATTTAATGCCCAGAAATATCAGCTTAACTCCTATTATCCGAAGTATGGCGCACACATCTATCTGATTGGATGTGCTAAAATTGTTGTGACTGAATTTCCGGTTTGACGTAGTGGGAGGAGAGTTTGTTTGCCATTATTTTGCAAGCTGTTACAATCAATATGACATCACATGACATCTAGGATGCTGGATCAATGTCAGCTATTATTATTCATTTAAGGGCTGTTTCTTAATGTTCCCATATGGTTTAAGCTTGTAATTTAATGCCTAGAAATATCAGCTTAACTCCCATTATCCGAAGTATGGCGCACACATCTATCTGATTGGATATGCTAAAATTGTTGCGACTGAATTTCCGATTCGACATAGTGGAAGGAGAGTTTGTTTACCATCCTTTTGCCAGCTGTTACAATCAATGTGACATCACATGACATCTAAGATGCTGGATCAATGTCAGCTATTATTATTCATTTAAGGGCTGTTCCTTAATGTTCCCATATGGTTTAAGCTTGTAATTTAATGCCTAGAAATATCAGCTTAACTCCCATTATCCGAAGTATGGCGCACACATCTATCTGATTGGATATGCTAAAATTGTTGCGACTGAATTTCCGATTTGACGTAGTGGGAAGAGAGTTTGTTTGTCATTATTTTGGAAGCTGTTACAATCAATATGACATCACATGACATCTAAGATGCTGGATAAATGTCAGCTGTTATTATTCATTTAAGGGCTTGATCGCTCGTTGCTGAATTTTGTTGAAAACACAGTGCGTAGTAACTATTTCACGCGAAATAGTTTCCTTCCTTCTCAAATATGTACACACGTGTAACAACTTGATTTTATTCAAAGAGCTTTCGGGCAATCTTTCGTAGTAAGTCGTTTCGTAAGGCAAGCTTTCGTATTGCCTTAACGCATTCAGATTTTGATATTTTAGAAGTCAGTATCGTAACATTTTAAAAATTTTGCATGACAGCTGTTATGATAGAACTTAAAGAATTCATCTTTCTAATTATAGTAAATATTTAATTTTAAAAAATAGTGTAGAGTGATTTTTAATGCATTGAGGTAGAGAAAGAGTACATATACACGCCTGAATAATACTCCGTACATTTCATCAAGTGTTTCAGTCAAGTTATTTTGAGTTCTTAGCGTTAGTTTTAATTTTTTAAAGATTTTTTCTTGACATAGGGCTTCTATCCCAGTGGTTGGGTAGTTGAATTCGAAAGTAATTGGGGGAAAGCTGGGATTTTTTTTTAATATATTCCTTATTGAGCTGTAAAGAATATCCTAAGTTTTCCCCATCCTACTAAGTGAGCTTTCACCATAGCGTCCAAAATAGTGACGAAAAACGCCTGTTATTTCATTAATGCCACGATATATTGAAAAATACTCTTAAAATCGCTTTACAATACTTTATACATCTAAGCAATCAAACGTATATTTACTTACGTGTAAAATCCAAACCTCCAATTGACTCACTATAGTTTCGCAATGTGTTTTAAAGCCGAAAAGTGTGTCCTAATTCCGTAACTCACACGAGAAATTAAGCGATTAATGATTTAAAAGTTCCTAATTTAGTTCTAGAATCTCCACCGAATCCGTTTGACGCACAATTCATCATCATCACTTCGAACCTGGTATTTTCATGCGTTAAACTGGCGACATTTAACGGATTACACGTAAGACTAACTTCGGAATTAATAGACCTGATTCGCGGCAGGTTTATTGGATGGAATACATAGTCTTGAGGGCCGGCTGGATTCAGACGCTTCACGAGTCAATGTTAATTGAAAACATGGGAGGTCTGGTTTTAAACGATTTAAAACGCGATGAAGTTGTACATTGTTGCGAAAGTTTTAAATGACTATTATCCATTAACGCTGAGGTACTCAGTCTTTTAATGCGTGTGACTGAGTTTTCAATTATAATTTTTGTTACTCTCCCCCTTATTGCCCTCATTATAAAATAGAGACATAAATAATAATGTATTTTGAGTAATTTGATATAAAGGTAATCTGCGATCCTAACTCAAATATGCCTTGAAAAAGGAGGTCTGGTTTTAAACGATTAAAACGCGATGATGAAGTTGTACAATGTACATTGTTGCGAAAGTTTTAAATGACTATTATCCCTGAACGCTGAGGTACTCAGTCTTTTAATGCATGTGACTGAGTTTTCAATTATAATTTTCGTTACTCCCCCCCCCCCCCTTATTGCCCTCATTATAAAATAAAAACATAAATAATAATGTATTTTGAGTATTTTGATGTAAAAGTAATCTGCGATCTTAACTCAAATATGCCCTTAAAAATACAGTTGACGCTCGATATAACAACCATCTCTGTCCCACAGCGAAAGGTCTTTATAACGAGTGGTCGCTATAAGAGGTAGAAAATAGAGTGTATTGGGATAAAGTTGGAGTTTTCCCACCGGTCGTTATATTGGGATAGTCTTTATAACGAGCGGTCGTTATAACGAGCGTCGACTGTATGGACATTTTTTTCTTATTATAACTAGCTTATTACCCGGCGTTTCCCTGGTAACCTCCAATTTTTCTGCATCATACAATATTTGTGCCAATGATCCAAGGTAATAAGAACATAAATTATAAATGTTTTTAACTTAATAAATTATAATTTCATGCTAAAATAAAATAGCTGAGACTTAAACTGATAACTTATTGTTAAAATACAGAAATAAGCCTTCGCAATTAAATATACAATCATTTGATTCATAAAAAAAGAAAAGTAATAAATTTTTTTGTAAATAAATTTAAAAAAAAAAAAAGAAAAGAAAAGAAATATCGTGTAGATTTTCCCAAATGATTCATTTTCCTTTAAAAAATTTTTTCAATATTTCTCGTTAATTCGGTGCAAAAAATATTTCTATCCTTCCATTGTTTAGTTACATACTAAGAAACTAAAAATTGAAATAGAAAAGGAAGAAAGAAAACACTGAAAAAACAGAATATGTAAAAGCTTTTCAATAGATGAAGAGCAATTCGTTAATAAAGAAACATAACCTTTTGGCTTTTTTAAAGCAAACGATTCTTTTGAAAAATAAATATTTGTCATTACTTCGCATGAGAAATTATTGCATTTGTTATATTTGCATTCGAAGTTAATCAAGGAAAGAGACTTTCTATTTGAAACTTTCAGTGGCGCATGATAAAAAAGACAAAAGCAATAAATTACTGACATTATAAAAACTGTATCTTGAAGGAAATAGGAAAATGATAGACAAAATAGCTTGTTGATTATTCGTCATATTTTCTTTGGAGAAAGTATTGCACTTTCTTAAATTATTATGACCACTGATTCTTTAAAACGTCCCAATTTAGACTTTCGGATTTGTCTTTGGAAAAAGTTATTTAAAAAAAATAAAAAGAAAGAAAATTCATAGAACGCAGATTTGATTACTTCAAATTCAAATGTTTTGAATGCTAACAAAAAAGTAATTGTTATAACCTAACTGATTTTTTTTTTTTTTTTTTTCAAAACAATGCTCGAATATTATACGTCTCTGCCGACACGCTTACATTCTTAAACATAATTTTTCTCTCTTGTTCTATTTATCCAAGGTCGATTTGAGAAAAAATATTGTTATTTATCATGGATGGAATATCACTAATTTAAAAAATAAATAAAAATTGGAAAATACATTCTGAACATATGCAACTGAATGGGCGTTTATCATTACAGAGCCTTTGAAGTTTTGAATAGTATGAAACATTTAAAAAATTGGAATATTTTCTTTAGAAATGCTTCTTTTGTTTTAAATAATTTCCTCTTTTTGGGTGAAAGACTGAAAATAAAGCCATATGAAGTCGCTGGTTTCGTTTCTCACGACACTCTTTTTTGCGCGTGTGGTTTTTAATATTCGTTAAAAATCAATTATTGTGTTTCAAAATTCGGTGATGGTGAATGTTTGTATTTTCCAAGTCTTTTAACACTATCTACTAGTCAAAGTAGAGGTCGTGGTAGCCCGATCAGTAAGGCATCAGACTCGTAACCGGAGGGTCAAGGGTTCGATCCTAGCCGATCAAAGGTCCACCACCATTACTAAGGGTGGCTGGGAGGCATAAAATAAGAGGCGTGATCACAAAGTCCTCCAAGTGAAACAATACCAGGTGTTTGCACGGCGCTTGGTCTGGATCAAAAGAACAGAGCTCTCTGAGCTAAATCGGACTTCCACCTTAATGGTGCTCGTAAAAACAGAAGCCGTACTTATTCCGCCTTACATCGGGTAGATATGTCTACTCGGACTCGGGTTCCCGAGTGGTTTCAGAAATAACAACAACAAACTGTCAAGGTAGAAATATTTAATAGGTTGATACTTCCCTATTGTTGGTAACAATACGTTTTGATATAATTTAAATCCGTAAACAGATATACAAATTCCAGACACCATGATTATATTCTTAGTCATTTTCAACATTTATAAATAGCGTCTAAAGCTCTTTAAGGTACTTTCAGAACAAAAAAGGGCAAAAGCCGATTACTTTTGTTGTGAATACAGATTACTTGCACTTAATGCTCTTTCTGATTTATTATCTTAAATCACCAAATCAAACGAATTCTTCTTAAAGCCCATGAATTTTCTTGCTTAGTGTGTGTGTAAAGCGGATTGCTGAATTAATTACAGATCTAAATTGTTTACAATAGTTAAAACACATTTAATGGGAAAGGATTTCTTTATTTTGTTTTATTCTAACTATTACTTTTTATTGATATTTTAATTTCAGTTTCTGGCATACGCAGAAAAAAAAAACATAACTGTTATGATATCAAAAGTTTAAACGTGAAAGTATATTTTCTATACCAAAATTGTGAAAGAGAATTTCCACTTAGAGAAATGGGCTCTAAGAACCAATTCATCTGGGTTATTAGCAATACGAAATTTTGTTCACTTCTACGCTGTAAATTTAATACTTACTTAAACATAAAAAATAGATTTCCCACCTGAAAGCGTCAAATATTGAAAAAATATATCAAAATTGATTCAGCACTTGTGAAAAAGTGTGTCAATCTATCCAAATTAGGAAATCACAAATGCAAAAATGTCTTCTATACAATTAAATGTAGGAGAATTAATAAACATAGAGGAGTGAGGATAGGCTATTGCATAAATTTACCATCCCAATTTATTAGAGAGTTTTTTGAACAGATTATTTTTATTGGATTACAAAAGATTATTTTTCAAAATAAATATCTACCGAAAATAAATACTTTTAAGTCATTTTGTTTCATCAATCGCTGAAGAGCATATAGTTAAAAAAAACTTGCGCCTACGTTTTTATTCTAAAGAAAATTTTTAGCCTGCAAACATAGTCTGTTTAGTAATATTTTACTCAAAATCATATTTGAAGATTTAATGATGAAAAATAATGACCTCTAAGAAAAATGTTCAAAAATATAAAAAAAAAATTTGCTATATATGATGGGAAAAGTATGGTCCCAATGGCAATTACAGATACTCCATTTTTTTCAAGACTTCAAAGGGAAGCTTAAATATCCTTTCAAAAAATGTAATAGAATTACGAATAAATGAAATTGCCATTACGTTAATCTAGGAGAGCCGAGTGAAGCATTCGCGCTTGACAGCAGAAATTCGAATATTCGATTTTTTCATGGAAATTTTTCGAAAAACAACCACAAAGAGACTTGTTATCTCTCGTCAATTTAACAGAAAATGAACTAATGCACCACTTTCATAGTTTAATAAATTATTTAGGAAACAGAAAAAAAGTAGCTTTGAGAAATATTATGCATGCTATATTACCATGCTAAAAAAAATTTCTTTTTAGATTTAATGCAACAGTACAAATGTGGTTTAAAATTCTACAATAAGTTCATGTTATGTACTCATGGAAAGTTGGATCAAAATTAACCAGTGAGAAAAAGTCAATCAAAAGAGGCAAAACAAGTAGCAGGATCAAACTTACTATCCTTGCGTTTTTACTGCAACGCTCTATCCAACCGCACGATTGTATTTTAGTTTTCGGATGCTATTCATTGAAGTAATATATAATAAACAAAATAGTAAAAAACGTTTTTTCTGACATAAAAAATCATTTTTAGACAGCAAGTCAAAATCTGCTCAATAACCGAAGCGATGAGCTTTAAAATGAAATAATGAAATAAGGAATCTCTTACGTCTGGTAACAGAAAAACAAGCTACAGAAATGATATATACTAAGAGGGCACGGAATTTAGAGAAAACTGCCAGTGCAATTCCACGGTAACTTTCGTTACATTTTGACCAACGCTTAGGCATTTAGCACCTCAGTACAGACAAATATTGTTATACAAACCTTGTATAAAAGCATTCTGTGAAAATGACAGTCAAAAGCGACATTAAAATGCAAAAATATTCGAAGCATTAAAATTTTACAAAATTTAGCAGTCAAAAACAAGGCACTAACTTACGTTACACAAAAAGGGTATGACATAATATGAAAATTGGTTCTAAGGCAAATTTCTGCTCTATTACTGCTGTTTTCTTGTTTGAAGTATATTTTATCAGTTCTTTATAATGCTTAGGAATTTATTTTCATAAATTTAAAAATTTATTTCAAAAATTGAGAATTATGGGAATTTTTGACTGGGTAACTTACGTTACAGTAACTTACGTTACAAAATTTACTTACAAGCAAATCTTTATTACAAAAATTAATGAATGCAAATTACAGCTTAGTTTAGATAAAAATATTGAAAATTAACAATTATGAATTGAATTTATAGAAATTTAATGCCAAATTCAATGATCAATCAAAAATATTACACAGCATAAGACTTTTAAATGCAAACTAGTCACTGTTATTAACAAGTTCAAGTAGGTTCAATTTTTCGAATCAACCTTTCTTTCTCATAATAAATTTCATCTGTCGTTTCTGGCCATTTATTATAGTTTCCAACAGCAGCCATTACTTTTACTTTAAACTCGTTTTCTTCAATAATCGTCTCATTTCAAGGATACAATGTATTTTCGTACTTCATCACACACCATTCACCGGCTTTTATCTCTGCTTTTTCTTCTTGTTTTTTGAAATACTTAACTTAACAAAAATCCACAGTTTGTCCATTTCTAGTTCTTAAATGTTGATTGTCAATGTGCGGTTCTTCAGAAAATAGTTTTGATAAATTTTGCTTTTTCAAACATATTTCAATACCATCAAGAGTGACTTTTATTTAGAAATCTGTAATATCCACATGACTTTTCACACACCCCTTTTACAGCGCATTTTTCTGCAGAGTTCAGTGACATTTTAATGCAGAACAAAATATATTTCACCTGTAAGAGATAAAATATTTTTATACTTGTTTTTTTTCAAAACATATTTGATAAATTTAACACATTCGCTGCCACCAAAATTTATATATTCATCCTCAGAAGCCGAATTTAAAAAAGTGTTTTAAGGATTAAAAACGTTCCTAATATTTTAATAGTAAAGCCAGAATCTGTTTTCCTGTCAACCTGTCGGATTACTGGTAATTGTTGATCTTCTGTGTCAGAATCCGACATTTCTAAGTTATCCACAGCGACATCACTATCTCCTTCCGATTCGTTCGTAGAATCCCAACCATAATCTTCATCGTCTACGCTGTCATAATTAGAAAGATCACTCTTTTCTAGTAAGTCTAATATTTCGGCATCAGTCAGTTTTTTACTTACTTTCCTTTTCTTAGGCTGTGAAGGTCCTGCAATACTTGTACTGTCCGCCATTTTTAAAAATGCACTAAAAAAATTTAAACACAAAATTTAAAAACCACGCACTGAAAATATAAAAATAATGCTTCACTAACGTGCCACAAAAACCTCATCGTTCAACCTCCAAATCCAAACTAAAACTAAAGCAGTTTACTTATCATACTCGATTGTCGCCCCAGAGCGTCACCGGCATGGGAGGTAGCGCCATGCTGACGCGCCAGCGCGTCAGTGGCAGCGAATGTGTTAAATCATAACAGAAGTCATTTTTGAATAATTTGTAGTACATTACCTCCTAAATATTCTGAATGCAGTAATATTGTTTAGATATAATTAATGTCTTAAAAGCAAAAAAGAAACATGTAATTATAATAGAGGTGTATTGTAATCTTATTAACAAAGAGAGACATTTTAAGAAGTATGATTAATTTAAATTAAGTAAATGCAGTACAAGTTTCAAAGAATTCTTGAATAAATTACTCCTACTAATCACATAGGTTTATTTCACAATTTACTTTCATTATAAACATAAGTATTTAAGTTCTACTTAGGTATCTTACGTTACCTGCATATGTCGGTAACTTACGTTACACGTTTTGATTGTAGCACAAAAAATTAAATAAAAAATATTTAAAAAAAACTTTAACTATTTGCTTAACACACACTTATAAGATAGAAGATATAGCGTTGTTAACATTGCATTGCCCTTTCTTTATGCACAACATGAACTTTAACGTGTTTTTAGTAACTTACGTTGCATAGAGCTGTGCATTTTTGAAGTTTACATAAATCACTTAATTTAAATGAAAACATTCGTTTTAGCAATTCACAATGTTGAATTAAAGTGTAATAATCAATATTCTTCCTTTAAAACAGTAATTTAAAGAAAAAAAATTAAAAGTTACCAACGCTCAAAGATTGATCATTTACTTGACCAAAAGTTAAATATTCCATTTCCAACTTCAAACTGCTGCCAAACTAAAAATACTACATTCTTGACAAAAAATTAGTATAGATAATAAAATTCTAACATTTTTAAATCAAAAAATATTCAAAACAGACGCATTGCTGTAATTTGATTTTTCCACACTTGCGTGGAATTGCCCTGCAGGTTCGTATTCCGGGGTTACATGGAAGCCTTTTCCAGTGTAAAAGAACTTAGCTTGTGGAAGAAAAGACACGTGTTTGTATTTCTCAGCAAATTTGGGTGATTTAACGGGGCAGCAAATTTGGGTGATTATATTTGCTTTTCTTGTATGTGGATGTCGCTTTTTCACTCAACTCACAGCTTTTGCGTTGAAAGAGATGTTTTTTGTAACTCTGAAGCACGTGTGTATAGTTTTCTGTGAATTTATACTACCTATTATTGTAATAATTTCGCTCACTTTCCTGCAAAAACGTATTTCTTAAACTTCAACTCTGATTGCTTCAAGAATTAATAAGTACTTTTTTTTTCAATTTCATAATACATTAGAGCAACAGGAATAATTTACCAATGTAAAGAAATAAAAATTTTCTTTCACCTAAGGTAATAACTGCTCTCTATTTGATACAACAAACAGGCATTTTTTAATAATGCGTTTAAGAGAAATTTTAGTTTTGCATAAAATATAACTGAGAGAACAGATATGTCATTGTCGACTCGCTGAACTTTGATTTCACGGGGAAAAACAAAAGAACAGAAAGTACACAGAACCCAATTGAAATAAATATTGAAACATAAAAATTTGCTATTTCCGTGAAAGCAACACCAAATCAAAAACAAACATGTCACCGAACTAAACAGATAAGAATAAAAGAAACTTTTATTGTTTCAATCTGTAAACGTAACAGTGGTAAAAGGAATTATGACTGCACAGAAGTAGCAAAAAACGTATTCTTGTGAATTAATTCAAACACTTGCATTGTTGCTAACAAACATTTGTGAAACAAAGCTATAAATAAAACAAGATTATTTTGACATTTTTCAAGCAATCCTGCTATTTGAATGCGCATTTTTACTCTGGTAAGCATAGTAAAAAAGTTCCATTCGTGTCAGTTTTCAGTATTATGGTAATGTGTTTCAAACAATCTCTGTCAAATCTTACATCAGAGTCAAATAAATATGTTTTTTCTTTGTTAATTCATTCTTTACTCAGTTACTAATTGTTTCATAATATCCAGATTACGTCCGAATTGCAACTGGTAATGGAAATAGTTTGGATGTGTATGATTACAATATTTTTTTCACTGCCTAAAAACTTTCAGAATGTTTAACTACTTTTAAATAGTGATTATTATGTTAACTCAAGCATAATTATATTCTCAAACAGTATTTTCATGCATTTCTTCCCCATGACATTCTTTCATTGTACATTTCATTTCACTCCAGGGTCTTCGTACCTACTACAACGCGTGGTTTAAACTGGTTGAATGGGGGCTCTGAAAAGCGCTATTCTTTTTTTTTTTTATTTTAATCTAGATCAAAAGTCCAGCAAACCTCTCCAGCAAATCCTAGTCCAGTACCCTCAGAAGTATTGATTCACTTGAAGGACTTTGTGACCACAGCCCACAGTGAGTAGCCCCCCCCCACGCATCTTTAGTAAACACGGTTGATCTTTGCCGGGCTATGATCGAACCGAGGACAATCTTAACTTTAAAAATATTTTCATGCACATAGTATTAAAAAAAAGCAGCTTTGATCGTTGCTTGAAAACCATGCATTTATACTAATTGTTGTTGGTATTTATTATTTTTTTTCTGTGTTATTATTATTATTATTATTATTATTTTTGAGTTGGACACTTTAGATAAGGCATTAATTTAATTCATTACTTATCATGAACCTTTATTTGTGTTAATATGGCTTTTTTTTCCCAAAAGACATTATTTGAGGCTCTTAATATTAAAGTCCATATTTCCAAATATCACAGGAGTGACGAAACATTCCCGAGATGAACTGTTTTTTCTAAGGAAACCAATTTTCTGCCTGATTGAGCTACAAATTGTTTTGTATTATAGTAGCATTCACAGATGTGCGTCAAATAATGAAAAAAAAATGCATAAATTCTTGAATTGAGCTGGTTTTTATATTTAATGCTCGATTTGTTGAGTAAAATGTATTTTTTTACAAAATATGTTATTTGTAATGTTCAAAATCCGTAAAACAAGAGTTGTAAACAACCATATTAACAAAAAAGGATTCGTTTGCAATGTTATTTGTATTGCTTAAAATTCGTTATGGTGCGTCTGCGAAAAATAAATTGGTGTAAATCAAAAGACCCAGCATTTGTTAAACACATGAAAGCCCGTCATTTCAAATTTTCCAATAAAGTTGACGGGGAGTATACTCAATGCAAATTACATTAAAAAAAAAAAAAACACTCCCAATTATATGTAAAAACATTAATTTCTTAAAGCCGGTGGGTGAAAATGCAACCTTCTGACCTTCCTTAACCTATTACCACCCAGTGATCTATTTATATATCATCTCTTTTCAGACCACTCACTGAAAACAATACCTTATTCTTATTGGCTGGTTTCCTCACACATGTGGCTACACCTCTGAAAAAAATTTAAACCTTTTTTTTTCCGCTCAGTACAGCAGGTAACGTCTAAAGCTTGCCATGTTGCAGATTTATAGTGTTTATAGTGCAGTTTTCAATTCTTGATACAATGGATTTTTTTTTGTTTAGGTATATTGTACTTCTCTTAGGCTGGTTTTAATTTTACAAAAACTTCATTGCAAACTTACAAAATTGGTACCTTCAAAGATAAGATTAGAGCATACACACCTACTTTTTTACTACCAGAAACGCCCAGCTATCTATTTATAGATCCTCTATTATTTCAACTCCAAAATAGATACTGTAAGGGAATAAAACTTTATCTTTACTCGATTTATGGAGTATAAAATGTAATCTAAAAAGAGTTTTCAAAAACTTTCATCTGAAAATAATTTGGGCACTAACGGTTTAAATGATGGGTCTGAACACATTATATTTGATTCTTTAAGTATTCGAAGCATCCATAACGAAGTTTTAAAAGTCGGACCAAACAAAGCCGCTCTGAATTTAGAATGATCACCTAAGATTTGCAACCGTATCCTCTCTTTCAAGAAATCCTTAGCTTCAACTTCCTTACATGAACTGGGCGTTCACTGCATTAATGGCATCTTGCCAGATGGTCATCGCTTCTCCTTAGCAGAGATTGCCATTGTTGATACTCACTTAAATTGATTGATTATTTAGTACGCTGGAGGAAATAATCACGTAAAGCAAGACTTAAAAACTTTTCTGTATTATTAAATGATGTATGGTGACCTTAATTTCTTTGGGACGCAATGATGCTAGCCTCTTTCGTCAAATTTGCAGTTATATATTCTATTTGATTACTTTTACACATTTGTTACAGATAAGTAAAATGTTTTGTCAAGTTTAAATTTAAGAAATATAATGAGAGGGTCACATTTATGATAGATTCGGCTTATTTCAGTTCACTTTTTTTTTCCACGGAGCACATTTGGAACGTATTGTAGTGCTCATCCAGGCAACTGAAACACTTTTTCTATATTAAAGTATTGCAAGCGTGTTTCCAATGCAACTATTGCAGTTTGTGATCACCCTATAATATACTAGCTGCCAGGGTAGTTAGACTAGCCTCCTGCGGCATGTTGATGTATTACGCCCATCCACCTAACTTTTACCTCATTCTGATGTTATATTATATGATATAATTTAATGTTCATAAGATTGTAAGACATACTACATACGTAGCCCACTAATAAGTTTTATGTTTGATTCAGTTAAGATTTCATTCAAAATTATCATTATCATTATTATTACTGTTTCATATTAACAATGGATTTCATATTTAAAAATTTAGGACAAATCACTTTAAATTTGAGCAAAAATTTGAAGATATTTCTCAATTTCTCCAGAATCCCTTTATCAAACCTTATGTAAATTAAAACTAATGAAACCTGAAACATTACGAATCTATCGGTACCTGGTTCGACTTTCAGTTCATTGGCGTTCAGGAGAAAGAAGCAGGATATAGACAGAAAGATACTCAGTTTTTAATAAAAGTAGACTAGCCTCCAAGGCGGCTAGATTAGCGGCGGCTCGTGCAGCTTGCCTACGGCGGTGTACTTTCTTGTTCTAGCGTAGAGCACATCTTGTACCATCCCACACATTCGATCTTAAAAGAGGCGGCTCGAGCCTTTTTTAAGATTAACTTTTCCTTGTATCAAAAAGGCATTTGAATAATTCGCTTTCTCCGCTTCTTCTCTTTAGTCAAGACGTTCACCAGTTACTGCCGAGTAGAAAAGTTAGAGAAAAAGAGAGCGAAATAGACATAGAGTGAAAGAGAGAATCAAATGGAAGAAGCAAAAGGAGGTTTTGGCACGGTTTTAAGTTGGATTTTGCTAACCACCTCCGGACATGCCAAGGAGAATCGCTGATTTTAGAGGGACGTTCCTATGGAGACTTTTTAAGATTTTTTAACTCTATATCTGTGCTAAAATCGGAGAATTATTTAAACTGGCCAAACAAGAGGACTGAAAAATTACCAATTTTTCGATACCTGGTTCAATGGTCAATTCATTGGCGTTCGGGAGAAAGAAGGATCACACAGATACATAGATAGATGCATAGATATGATCAGTTTCTAATAATATTAGATGGATGAAGGGGAAGAAAATATCCAAAAGGATTTTCTTTATTTTGACCGCCAGTTGAGAGGAAGTTGTGTGGATAGACACAAAACATGACATGTTATTATCTTGGCCTTGGAAATGAAGCCCGGCGTTCTCTTAAAGCCTGAGACCTAAAGCTGTTAAGCGCTTGAGTTCTTAACTCTTTCCCATTGTGGAAGAAGTACCTGACCTCAAGCAATATTATGTGTGATTGTACTATTGCAGCTTTTGTTGATTGCAATTTTTGTTTGTTTGTCTTAGTTTTAATCTTATTAAAATAATTTTTGGCGCGTTTTGATTAAAAATGTTTTTCATACCGGATCTCGTAATAACTTTTCAGATTTTATGAAATAATACAAAAAAAAAGCTTGTCCTCGAAAGTAAGTTAATATAAATCAAAAAGTAATACACGGGCTTATAAGTAAATTTTTCCTTTTTTTTCCATTTTTGAGCAATCTCCTAATTTAAAACGAATTGCCGTAACTTAAACTTCGACAAGTCGTGATAAAACTCTCAATAGCTAAAAAATATCTATAAATATTATCATTTCTATGTCAAAACATGTTTCAAAAATCTTCATCCGATAAGTTTCATATTTAATTTTAATCACACTAGCGCAAACATAATCATCAAAATGAGCTTCTTTTCATACATTTTTGACTCTATTCCCTACGACTGATGTGCATAAGGGACTGCTCGATCCTGCAGCCTTTTAGAGATTATACGGGCAGCTGGCTTTCAAATAAATCAGATGGAATTTTGGCTGGTTTATAGCCACGGACATTTGATCAGCCATTGATCGTGAACTTCCACTCCCTCACGCAGCACGTAAATGGGGGAGAAATTTAACTGCCCATTTGGAATGGGCAGCCATTTGGTTCAGTCACGTAAGTCGCGCTGAGAAAATATACGGAAAAAAAAACTTAGTATAAAATTTTATTCCTTGAAAATATACACTGCAAAAAAAACTGTTGTTTTTACAGTATAATATTGGCAGCCGAGGTTCCAATTTAAAACAGTAAAATTCACACGAATAAACTGCAAAACTAGCAATTTTACAGTTTATTACTGTAAAGTTAGAAAATTAACAGTTTATTACCGTAAAATTTAGCAATATTATACTGCAAAAACAACAGTATAATACTGGCAGCCGAGGTTCCAGTTTAAAATTAAAATGCACGGTAATAAATTGTAAAATTAGCAATTTTACTGTTTAGTACTGTAAAATAAGAAATTTGGCAGTTTATAACTGTAAATTTAGAAATTTTTACAGTTATACTATAAAATGACTGTTTTATACAGTAAAAATAGCATTCATTTTTTACAGTGTAGTAATTTTTATCAGGTCCGTATTTAAGGGGTGGGTTTTTGAGGCTCAAACCTCCTCCGAAAATTTCTAGAGCTATTCCAAAAAATGCTTTTTATACCCTTTTTGAGTCAAACATTCTATTATTATCATTTTATTTTCAATTTTCTAATTTATTTTTCGATTTCAATTCGAAAATGATATTATCATTATTGAAATATGGTACATTTTCAGTATTTTATCCGCAGTATTTATTTCTATTGTAGTTATAAGCGTGCCCCGGCTGCGAGGCACGTTTACGTAACGGGAGTTGACCTAAACGTTTTTTTTTTTTCTCTTAAATACTCAAACAGGGCAAAAACTGAATGCTCAAACTTCGACTTTGTTAACTGCTTTATACGACAATAACGTCTAAAATTTCCTGAATTAAAACTTAAAAATTAGAAAATTCATTGAAAAAAATCAGCATAAACATGCCCCGGTCTACTCTATATCAACACAAACTCTAATAAGAGCCTGAACAGTGTTCGTGTCAGATAAAAGTTCTGTCTAACGTGATTATCTTTGAAGTCACTAACAAATAAATCAGCTAAAGTGTCAACAAACGTAATCTCTGTTGAAGGCTAATTTTCAACTTTATTAACGAAACTAATTTTATAATTGCTATTGTTTATCGTTGATTTTGGCGACTATTAAAAATCACTTCTTCACAAACTTTACACAAAAAGGTTGCTGATCTGAATTTCAAATCCCTCGCAGAAAAAGTTGTACTGTTCTGATTTGTGGAAAATTTTTATTAAAATATACACAACGTATAAAATAGTTAGTTTAGCAAGAAACTGATCTATGCTCACTTCACGTAACAAAACATACATTTAAAGTATGCACAAAATTTTACTTACGTGCGGGTTTAAAAAGGAAACTGACCTCATTTGATTTTACGTAACAAAGAGCATATTGCACAATAGTTAACGTGCTTGTAAAGGTGCGTACAATTATGACATACACACTCTATTAAGAAACTGGACAGTGTTCGTGTCAGATAAAAGTCGTGTCTTGTGTGATTATCTTTGAAAGCACTAACCAATAAATCAGCTGAAGTGTCAACAAAGGTAATCTCTGCTGAAGGGGAACCGATGACCATCTGGCAATAGGCCATTGATGAGGTGAACGCCCAGTTCATGTTAGGATGTTAAAGCCGAGAGATGCCAATTTTCTCACAACAAATTGCACTTACAAGATCTCTACGAGCTTAGAAATATATCAAGTTACATTGTTTAAGAAACGCATCTTTAAGCTTTTCTAAGAGGAGTAGAATTAAACATCAAAAATTGGTCAATGATTGTGTTACGAGTACCTGAATGTTATTTATTGTTTATACTTTTTTCAGGTACTTTAGAGTTGAAATGTATTATAGTATGAAAAATGTATTATAATACTGTGCGTCCGTGAAAGCCGCGCCTAGCACTCACGAACCATTCCACTTAAAAAAGGGGTGATGGGTTGTAAGTGGGAACTTCAATTTGAAACTTGCATTTTTGCTATTTTTTGACATATTCAGCTAACTATGTATTTGAAATTAGCGTTGTTCTACGTTGTTTGATACGGCTCAAAATGCTCCTTGATATTTTCCCCCATATTGTTATCTTATTTATCACCCCTATTTTTGTAAGATCAGGGAAGACTTGACGCATGCGTAAATACGCGGAAGGTTTTACCTACGAAGATCAGGCAGTAAATAAATGTATTATGGTATAAAATATAAACGATTTTTTTAAACGAGGAACAAAGAAGTAGTTTAGAATTGTTTGTTAATTTTACTGTTTTTAACCTATTAAAACAGTAAAATTAACAACACATAATCAACAATAAACTTAATAATTAACAATGCAAAAAAAGATGGATCTTTAGTCACAACAAATGCTATACTTTCCTAACTATGGTAGCTGTAACCTTATCTGAATGCACTGTATGCTGCGAAATAAAAACGTTTTTATCACGTGAGTCGAGTAACCAATAGGAATTGTTCTGTTTAGCCAAACGGCGGCAACGTATGCATTAGTAAACACTGCTGACGTCATGTGAGATTATGAAACCTCAGTGACCGATCGGTCTGGCCGATGGTTTGACTCACATTTTCACTCCAGAGTAACTTTTCTTTCTTTTTACTGTAAATTCTTTCACATAAATTTGAATTGATTAATTTGATATTACCGTATCTAACAGAGGCAGTTTTTTGGTTAATGTATCACATTGCTCTGTAACACTCACATTACTGTTAGAAACAGCACTTTGTGAAATTTCCAGCATTTTTTGTTGTAATATTCAGAGGGCCGATCATAAATAGTATCGTTTGAAATTGAACTTCTAGCTGATGGCAGCTGTTGGGACACCAACTTTTTCTGTAAAATACATGGGGTTATTTAAACACAGGTTGCTATTTAATTTGAAATCTTTGAAAAAGTTTATGGTTCTTCTATATAATTATTCAAAATTACAGTGACAGCCAAAAACCTATACTATTTAAGCTCCTCATTAATTGTGATGAAATATACTTTGAATTTACTTCAATTTTTGCAAATGATCAATCGTTAATTTCTTTCTGAGCAAAATTAAATACTATGGCTTAGTAAAATGGATAAACAGGGTTTTTCGAAATATTTGACTATGAAGATGGTTATACTTACGTTATTGAAAATAAATTCACGTTACGTTTGCCATATAAAATTAGTTTACATTTCCATTCTCGTAATTTTGTAAATTTATGAATACGCTTGTGAAATTATTTATTTTTTAGGGTTAAACTGCGAGTTCAAGTTGAACTAATAAAGTTAAACTGAATTTGTAATTTTTACTTAGACTGACTAATGTTTAAAATTTTTTACAACTAATATATTTAAGGGTATAGCACACAATATATACTTTTCTCGAAACAGTTCCGGCCCTCTTAACAATTTCTCTTTTCATTAAACTTTTTTATTTTTTTATTTTTGACCATTGTATAAATTTTTTACCATTATTTTTTTAAATACTTTTATCACTATATAGGTTTTTTCTTCAATTTTATCAAAATTATTTAATTTTATTAAGTCTGCATGAAGCCAATTACTTTTTTATCAGTTCAACAGCTTCCCTTCTCCACTGAACTATCATCATACCAACTATAATGCATAACTTTAATTTCGTAAAATAGTCAAAAATAAATAATCCGTGAAAATTTTGACCATACTGAAATGTCTCAAAAACTGTTCTGCACACTGTTCTAAACTTTCTCAGCGGCTATTTTAAATTACCTGTATCGGCAGTTTTCCGGTACTTAAACTTTTATCAGTCTAGGAACGGATCTGCTTTCGCCTGAAGTAATCGTTGCAGTTAAGTTTAAAGATTGAAAAAAATTGAGGTGAAAACTGGGATTAATGTCATGTATTAAAAATATCTTTTACGCAAATACCAATCACTGAAAAAAAAATCCTTCAACGAAAACGAATAAAGAACTGAAAATACAGTAAACTCCTGGTCACTGCAGTGAGATTATTCGAGGATCTTTCACACTTTTGTTTTCTTTTTTTACGGTAATGATTTACTAAATATAAAAAAACCTGTATTAAAGTCCATAATTGCTTCTCGAAATACTTCTCAAAGATTTTTTCATAATTAAATTAATCGTAGAAGTAATTTTCCGTCTAAAATTCGTCAAATGAAAATAAAGGGATGATGTTTTATGATTGAACACTAGTTGAAAATTTTGAAACAACGATTATGTGGTTCGTGTTAGAGAACTGACAGAAAAATGAGGATGTCATACACATTCTTTTTAATAGTCAAAAATCCCTCAAAGAGTATTTTTTATTATTAAAAATACATGCGAGAAAACACTTTTATGGATGTACTGAAAATCATAATGAAAATTTCAATCGTTTCATGCACAATAATAATAATAATAATAATATTAACAATAATAATAACAATAACAATAGCAACAGCAATAAGAATAACAATAACAATAGCAATAGCAATAACAATAGCAATAACAATAACAATAATAATAATAATAATAATAATAATAATAATAATAATAATAATAATAATAATAATACCGTGCTAAGCGTGTGCCACCATGTATTTGATTCAAATCAAACATTTTCAGAATTTTTTAAAAATATTTCCCGTTCTCAAATGACCATAAAACTTTGTATTTACGTAAAACCTGGTGTCAATATCTCAATTTTGTAAAAAAAGTGCAGATACGACTTTTGTGCTTAGCATGGTAGAATAATGGTAATAATAATAATATTATTATTAATAATAATAGCAATAATAATAATTAGTGCTTATTCTATTCCATAGATCAGAATGTTAATCCTACGTAAAGTTTAAAAAGATAAACTATGGGCGTTCATAGAGAAACTTGACTTTAAGACTTAAATGAGTTCAACCTTTGCATTGCAATTTTGTGGTAAAACGTGATGCATAAGTAATTGTTGCATTAATAAAAATGCCATGTAGCAGTTATGTATCAAGGCACTAAGAAATAACTGGTTAATTAAAAGGGTGAAACGTTAATCAGAAAACACATATGCTACTTTCTATCACTTATATGCAAGTGTGAGTAATTATAGAGACATTGAGTGGTTAAAAAAATTGTGAAAGATAAAGGAAACGGATCCTTTTTTTAAAAAAAAGAACTGTTAGTACCATTTTAAACCTGCTCGCTTCTCTTTTGTATTTACTCCATAGTAAAAACGGATTGAAATTCTTGTATGGAAGTTAAGATAAACGAAAAAAAAAACATTACTGTTGTTATCCTTAAATGATAATACGCAGAGAGAGAAAATTGAATTTTTCTTTTTGGATTAAAAATTGCTTCTTTAAACTTTTCATTTGACTTCTTTTCGTCTTGTCGGTTATCATGTGCAACGAAAATGCCTTTTATGTTCAGATGTAATGCAAAAAAAAAAAAAAGATTCGTAGCTTCAGAAAATGTAAGACAATCTTCAAGATTATGAAAATAATTGTATTTCTTAGCAATAAAAAGTTCCTGACCCTTTTTTGTCATATATACTTTGCAACTAATTTAAACTCAAGCATAAAAACACGAAAAATTCAGAAATAAAATTTCAAATTCGCTGGTCCAAAAGTAGTGTTATTTTAAGTGAATGAAAATCCTCAGTGTCTCTCTTAAACATTGTACCTTTATTTTTTCAAAGCTATTATTTCAGAAAATTAACTAAACTGATTCTAAAAACAGTTTTTAAAATGAAAGCGTTAACTGCTCTCAGTAGTGGTGTGTCATTTTTTTTTTTTTTTTTGGAAGTCGATGGTTTATATTCCAGCAAAAAATTTCGTAAAAATATGCGATAAATATTCTTGTTTAAAAAAATACATGATTAACCAGTTGTGCAGTATCTATCTCATAAGGAAAAGTTTTTTTATAGTTATCATTGGTGTTTTTTAAACGGTCGATGTTTTGTAAATCTTGTTTATGAAATCTGTGTTTTTATTTCAACAAAAACGTTTCGTGATAATATGCAATAAATTTATACCGCCAATCTTATTAGAAAAAGTTTTCTCCAACGATGATTTTAAACATCCTGTTTCGCAATCTATGTTTTTTTCAATGTCAATGTTCTTCATTTCAGAAAAAAGCATAAAATTATGCTTTAAAAGAACTTGCATCGTTAATCAGTACTGTCTGTCCATTAAAACCGTACCAAGCACTCTCGAACACCACTTAAAAAAGGGTAGATAGGTTGTGGGTGAAAACTTTCAGAAGTTTCTAATTAAAATTTGCATTTGCTATATCCTTTTGACATATTCAACTAAACAAGGTATTTGAATTTAGCATCGTTCTACGTTTTTTGATACGGCTCAAAATGCTTCATATTATTCCTTCCCTTATTGTTATCTTACCTATCACCTCTATTTTGGTAAGATCAGAGAAGACCTGAGGCATGCGTAAATACACGGAAAGTTTTATCTAAGAAGATCAGACAGTAGTTTCAGCTTCTATCTCACTGGGAAAATCTTTTTATTACTATATCATTGATGTTTTACGGTCTGGTAAAAAAAATGACCGCCAAACGGGCTAAAAACAAGTTTTTCTCCCATAGTCTAAAAGTTGTGCCAACCAATGTTTTCTGATTTTCTCGTTAAATCTGAGTTTAGTGAAACCGGGACCGTTATAAGGGAGTTCGACTGTAAAAACTTATATTCTTTAGATAGGGAAAAGCAATTTTCAGTGCTCCAATATAATGCAAAATACTTTTTATTTACTTCCAGTATTTATTTAACTTATAAACACAGTAAAAGAAGCACAGGTTTGTAAAGTTTTCATTCCTGTTTTCGTTAAAATGGTTCTCATGTTTTATCTGTACTAAAGCAGGAAAAAGAAGTCAGCGTAAGGTTTTCCGCGTTTCTGTTTAAATAAACTGATATATCCTTCCCAGAAAAGCTGTAAACGGTTTACGGAAGTTTCTTCGGGCCAAGCAAATAAAAATATTTGTGTCAGTATACTCCCACTTTCCCAAAATCCAATCAAAAGAAACGAGCTATTTCTGGTGCAGAGTATTTCCTTGAAGTATTTTCGCGAAAATACTCCGTACTAGAAATAACATTTTTGTGTCGAAGCTTCTCGCGTAAAAAATAATATTTCACCTGAAAACAAGAAATGTGACTCGAAAATAAGCAAATTGATTTCTAATTAAATTGATGTTGATTATAGTATTTTAAAATGTTTCTAGTTGAAGAAAAAACGAAGCCATATTTTCTTACGTTAATAAAAGACCTTACGTTCATACACATGTTTATTCCTTTTTGCAATTTAGTTAATAAATAATAATTTTAACCATATTATTTCTCTCCTTCGTAAAAAAAAAAAAAAAAAAAAAAAAAAAAAAAAACATTTTTTTTGCAGTGTACTGTACATATCAACAATATTCTTTTTCAAATTATGAATGATATACTGAAAAGAAAAGGGAAAATGAAACTACTGAAGTGCAGTATATTCCAACAAAAGTGTATGGAATATGAACTAAAAAAGATCCTTCATTACAGTAAACTCGCTATTAAAAGGAACGAATTTAAAGGCAGTTTTATTGGAATCAGATATAAAATTAATTTTGTACGGTGGAAAAATATAATTAAATTTTACTTTTGCAAAATTCCCTTAAATGAAGTAAAATTTATTTAAAAGCTCTTTTTTTTTACATCAAAACGGTAATCTTGGTTTAAAGAAATAAAATTCATTTTGTTTGTACTATAATAAAAATGGACACACAAAAACTATTATTATTCTTCATCGTTAAATATTTTGGTACTGTGATATCACAAATTTTAAAACATGCGTCTACTTTATCTCCCAAATTCAGTTTAATTAATTTCAATTTCAATTCACCATATAGCTCCACCTTGCACTATTCGAGTCATAATACAAAGGCACAGCCCATGGTAGTGGAATAGCTGACATGTGCTTTGTCATTACATTCCATGCACGCTATTCGGTCAGAGAACAGTAAACGTTAAATGAATTACGGCAGTTTAACAGCAGTTGAATTAACAGTCAAACTGAAATTAGATTTATGGGACCGAATTTATATCACTCAAGTGCAGAAGCTCCTGTTGCTGTAGGTATTCTTGAATTAAGAATGGAGCGCAATATACATGGCAGCTCACAGGAGCTGAGCTCCAGCCCTCATTTCCAACCCAATGTGAATGTTTACATAGTTATACTATTTCCAACTATTTACACATAAACAGTTTTAAAGAGCATACGGTTCCCGTACTTCGTTTGGTACAAATTGAATACTGATTAAGAGATACTACTTGGATACTAGATTTTCACAGAAACTTTGTATCAAATCTGCAGAAATATGCAAAAAAATTTCTTTCAAAAAAAATTCTGCTCATATGCATTAATATTTAATCTCTCACACACATGACGCATTTACTTGACTCAGTAATAAAAGCTCTATTTTCTAAAAATATCTGGAACTTTGTTTCCTAGAGCTGTTCTCGGCATGTCGATTATATTTACGGCATGATGAAAAAAAGCTGAAAGTGAAAAGTATACTGTATATATCTCCCCCCCCCCCTAGTATACAACCGTATATATGAGAGATGTTCAATTAGAATAATCAAAATATTAAGACATACTTATGTGAAATAATTCCCCAAATTTTGAGAGCATTTTTCAAAATAATTATCATTACAACCCAGCTTGTCATAATCTTTTTTTTTTTTGTTCAAAGTCTTTTTTCAAAGACATGCTAAGAGTCATCTTCGGACCCATCCTTTAAAATTTCTCCCCGAAGCTCCCACCACTGCTTCTGAATATGAGAAGCGCCCCTCAGAGGTATTTTTCTAACTTTGAAGACATAAAGTAGTCATTAGGAACTAAATCATAACTATATGGCAGACGATTTGCTCCACGAAAACACTTCCAAACCTACATCTTTCTTTTCGTGGTATTTTTTGCTCACAAATGCAACTCACCTACAATTTTGCTTTAAACAAAGAAACCAATTTTAGAGCAAAATAAAATGGTTATTTTTTCGTGATATATCTTTTAACGTGAGTCGATGATCTTATCTTACTCTTACAGCAACAGTGTTGACATTTTCTTTAGTCAGAAAAGTTACTGTAGCGACAATAACTTTCTTCTTCTTCTACCTTCTCCCCTAAACCAAATTCTCTTCCATATTTAACATTTCAAACCAACTTATATCTGTGCTTTAGAAAAGAATATACTACGCGTCAACTTTCAGTAACTGATAGGGTTTGAAGGAAAAGCAATGTTTTTTGCATGTGTCGCTTCCTATTTTCCGTATGCGAAAAGAAAATATGTACTTCGATGACTACGTAGGTCATATTGCTGACTTCATGATCTTTGAACTTTTTGGCCGTGGCTTGATTATTTTTATTTATGTAAAAAAATATGATCAATCTTTTTTGAGAAACCGTTATACTTTTCCAAACGATTTAAGGAAAAACAAACAGCAAAATAATAGGTTCAATTGTTCAACAAGTCATTAAGAGAAGAAAAAAAAACAAAAAAAACGGTATAAGTCTTTTGCAATGATGTATCATAAGGCTATTTATTTATTTAAACCTTTTTAACTTCATAACTCAGAAAAAAGAAACATTTCTTCGATTCTTAGAAGAAACATTGTAAATCTTTTAAAACATATTTCTGCTCATATGCATTAATATTTAATCCCCCACACACGTGACGCGTTCACCTGGCTCCCTCATAAAAGCTCTATTCCCTGGAAACGTCTGGAACCTTTTTCTCCTCGAGCTCTTTTCAGCATTTTGCTTACATATAAATGAGAGAACGAAAAGGTACGTTGGATGGAAATATCACTCAAGACTACTCAAGGGAGGCAAGGAAACGATCTTTTGAAAGTAAAGATAAAGCAAAAGCGTTTTTTCCTTCCTGCCCTATGTTTTATTTACAATCGCAGATGGATTACTTAGTGATCAATAAAACAATTGTTTAATGTCAGGAAGACGTATTTATTATGTTTTTGAATATGTTTTCTGTGTTTTATTGGTGAGTTAAAAGCATTTTTGGGTCGGAAGTCAAAATTTATAGATTTAAAAAAAGTCGCTCAACATATTACTAACAGATGCCAAGATGTTTCCCAGACACAAAGATTGGAGTATGTAACACGAAGAAGAAAATCATCTAAAACGTATTAATGATTAATAAAGATCATCAGTGATATAAAACGTATATGAAGCAGTATGCCTCAGACAAAGCTTAATAAGCAATTATTTTACTCCATTTACAATTAATATTTAAGTACAATAACATTTGTTCCTTCATTTTACAATTACTCATAATATTGTTGAAATGATTTTATAGCTTATGCATGTGAAATAAGGAGTAGGAGAAGAAAACGAGAATACATACTTCTTCATTTTTAATGAAAAATTTCTGTTGAGAGATACTCCTATCAAGTATCAATTAGCTGATTTTAAAGGACTTCATTTTAATCAATTGACAAAAGTCAGTGAATTAATCAAAAGTTTAAATTTTTAAATTAAAAAAGAAAATTTCGTGAAATATAATCATATTTTATGTGAAAATAATGTTGGATGCATATTTTCTTTTCATCAAATAACAGATACAACTCAAAAATAAAATTAGTATTGGGGAAGATTGCTTGTTTTCATGTATTACAATTGCCCCTTACACCGTTCCAGCATATCCTCCCGTAGCGCATGCTGAAATAGTTTGTTGAATGTTACATTAAAATACTTTTCCAAAAATATTTGAATTTATGTTTTGCCTAACTTTTGCTGCTAAAATATAAGCGTGAGTAGGCCAAACATTAAAAATTATTCCATCATGCCTCACTTTCTCCTATATAAAGAGATGTAAGAATGAATTGATCGCGGAGAGATGGCTGGTGAACTGGAAGTGGAAACGGATCACTTCATTTTGAACTAGGTAGGATTATCGAGAAGAGTAAGTTTTTACTTACTTGGCTCATTGAAGTTTTTATTGCCTGATTGATCTCGCTGATGTACTCTATTTTAAAATGAAGTGATCCGTTTCTGCTTATAGTTTACCTGCAATCTTATCCTCGTTCCTGGACAGTGTCCTGTTGTTTGAATAACAGCACTTGAATATACTAAAAAGCATGATGCGTTACCTGGTTTTGAATAGACTGAGTGTTAAATTGGCAATGTTTCAAAGGAAAATCATGAAGTATAAGTGTTGCTAGTATATGTCAGGGTTCATAGTTCCAGTTTTCATAGTTATAGTTCTAGTTCTCATAGTTAGGCTTATAGTTCGTTCTTTCTTTTCCGTCACTTACGGAAAAAATTAGTTCTTGAAATTAATGCATGAGCTTCTAGAAATCGGTTTTGTTCCAAAAAATTTTGGGGGGCACTCCATAGTATTTAGTGCTACGTACGGGACATTTCTCGATCGAATAACGAAATATTCGTATTTTTTTCACGAAAAACTGTTAATACAAATAACGAAAATACAAATTCCGAAAATTTCATTATGTTAACCTCTTATTTGCATTTTCACATTGAAAAAACAAAAGTCAAATGCTTCAAAATTTGGCTGTGAAACGTCCCATATATTACACTGAATACTGTCAAAAGACCCTGTTATGATTTTAGATTGTGGAGACCAGAAGACACAATTATCTGTAAGGTTTTTTTAATTCCTTATTTTTTATTTTTATATAGTTATATACAACTTTTTTATAAAGTTAAGACTACTTTATTTTGATTCCGATTGCTTACGCTACATTACGATTTGTTTTTTTTTTCTTTTTTTTTCATTTATTTGTAATATAGTTAATAAACTTTTTTTACGTTAAAGTAGATTTTAAAACATGGGGTAATCATCTATTTATGTTGATGCTTCTACCAAATAAGTACGCGTTGTTTTTCAAAGATATCAGCGTCTACAATGATAACAATAATTTAAAGACATCCTAGTTTAGGCTCTAGTATTACTTATGTCAATTTTGGTCGTATTGAAATGGTGTCCGAAGCCTTTTCTTATTATCGTTCAACCTCTCAACCAGAATATATTTCTAAAGCAATTAATTATCTTCCCATTATCTTACTCAAATATTTGATCTCCACCACCATTTTTACGTCTTCCGGAAATGCATTGATTGTCCAATGTAATCTTCATTATCACGAAAGCTTAGAAATTGGGTTAAAAAAGTTATGAGTCTATCTCTTCGATTAATAGAAACCATAAAAAAGATGTTATTCCGCACATCAAGCTTCAAAGATAGAAGATGATGGTCAAATTTAATTGTATTATAACACAAATTATTGCATGCATAATATGGTGGTTCAAATGATACGCAAAAAAATCAGTTAAAAATATCTATTGTCACACTGCTATGTTGTTCCGATAAGCTAACTGAGTTACGAAAGCAAAAATTTTGATGAATTAAAATATGTTTAGGGGTCACAAAAATTGAAAGTTTTAAAACCGTTATAGCCGTTCGTAAAGGTTCAGTTTCCACGTAATTTAAAAAAAAAATTAATTAATTAGTAAAATTATAAGTAAGTATCTCTCTGCTAAAAAAATAACGCAAATAAAACAACATACAAACAACAACAAGTATACAGGAACATGGCAGTCACGTATGACGGCATTTGTCGAATGGTTGTGAGCTCTATAAGCTCACATTTTGTACATTGTACAATGTACAAGGCGTTCCTTTTGACGCCGAAAAGCGTGTTTGCAGTGTTCTTGCTTGTTTGTGCTTCTAATGTCGGTTTATTTACTTTAAAATGAATTAACTCTTACAATTTACGAAAATTTTTAAGAGATGTCTTGAGTTACTTCTTCTTCTAACTCTATTGGCCTGAAAAAAAAATCAACGCACAAGAAGGGGGTCGCTAATGTCAAATGATATAAACAAATCTTATTAAATAAGATAAAAATGTGATCTGTAATATTAATTAGCATATCAAAAACTTCTATTATGACTTTTGTAAAGTGTCATTCCATAGTGACTAACGTAACATTCAGAGCTGATTTTGTAACTGTTTTTACTTGCAACTTAAAGGATAAAAATAATTTTTAGTTATGCTGGTAGATTTACAATGTACAAGGTATCTATGTATCATTTCTGCTAAGTATTTAAAACAAAACTACTGACAGTAGATATTTTTTCAACCAAAATAGCAGCGTGACTAACGTAACATTTTTGCAACCCTGAAAATGAATACTCATGTTGTGTGGCAAAAATTTCTCAAAGTTAAGCAAGTGTTAAGTATTGAATGATATATTTGAAAAATGTGTAAAGTTGACTTTTAAAAACATAGAACACATTTGTTAAATCTTAATTTTTTTTTGTCTTAAGAGTCACTTTTACTCAAGATGGAGTGTGACTAACGTAACGTGACTAACGTAACTATCGAATAACAAGCAGTAAGCACACTACAAACTATTTATTATGACTAAACTCAGTGATAATTACAATACTTTTTCAATTTCTTTTAACTTCTTAAGTTGTGTGATTTTTATTTATTTATTTATTTGTTTCTTTTTTGATACTTTTTTCACTTCGGTAATTTTTTTTTCTTCGGCTGAGGTTGACATTTCTATGGAATGACCCTAAATGTAAAATACTTCCTCTTCACAACGTCTGTGCTTAATTTTATCATCAGTAAGCATTTTTCCCCAGAATATCGGTGTTTTAGTAAAACGTCAACTTACCGTGCTAAATCAGCATCTTTAAGTGATAAATCTTCGCTACCCTTAAACATTTACCAATTCGTCTGATTTTATGTTCCACAATTCTATAATATGTTGCGGAGCGAGAACAGGATTGTGGAGAGTACGATTCGCGATTTTTTTTTTACCACCCTAACGCATGGGGTATCAAGCCTATAAATTCCGCACCGATCACTAGTGCCATGTCAATTTTCTCTTCAAGTTATTTTGTAGTCTTTGTACACACCAGTTTTAGAATGTGAACGTATTGGAATTGAAAATATTGCCTAAAATGGAGTTTTTGGAAAGTTGAGTCCCAAACCATTTCCCCTCTCTGCAGATCTGCTACCTAATTAAACCTAAAAAAAGGTTAATTTTGTAAATGCTTTAAGTTAGAATTTTTTTGTCACACGCCAAAGATTCCTACACCATTTGGGGCTTTTTACTACGCTGTTCGATTAGAGTAAGAAAAAAAATAAGTAAGAAAACTTCTAGACGTTACCTTGTTGCAATGTAGCTGCAAAATTTACCGATACCGGAAATTTGACATTTATAAGCATAAGTAAGTGCAAAATATAAATGATACAAAAATGCATAAAATAATTTTAATTTGTAAAATGTTATATATTTAAATAAAAATATTTGGTAAGTATTTTATGTGGAATAAAGTTTTGAATTTAATGTCTTCTTAAACGCAAGATTTTACTCAAACACATTCCCAACTAAACTATCTGTGCCAAAAACAGGTTCCAAGTTCTGATGATGCAGGAAACTTGACATTTATAGGCATAAGTTCACAAAGATGATATGAAATGTTCCGAAAAAAGAACAGAATCCATTTTCTGTTCCCTCCCAGTGAAAGATATCTGAGGACATCTTCAGAGTCATCGAGTATTTTTTCTTTTGAAGTACTTTTTCATGTTCTTTGAGGACATGAACGTAAAAAAAGACGCGTAATAAAAATGCTTGGTGTTCGAAGTGCTCTTGGCTTTAAGTGAAAATAGATAGAAAAATTTCTGATTTTTTTCCCTTATCGTTTTTCACAAAATTTATTTATACGTCTGATATCTGTTGTAGGATCTGATTTCATTTTTCATGTGACAAATCGATTAGATTGAAATGTGAGTTTAGAAACACGGAAAAAAATATCTTTGGTGTGTGTTTGAGATTATGTTTTTCTCCATAATCCTGCCGTGGAAAAAAAAAAACTAGAAAAGACATCAAAACGTTTTAAAGTCTGGCGTCCCTTTTAGTCGAAATGTTTCGCTGATAAAATTTATTTGTAAAGCTGTTGAAGAGTTTGAGGGTTGAAAAGGTAATTCAACGTCTTTGTTTAAATTTCGCTAAAGTAAAGAAATAAAAATATTATTATTAAGTAGGATGACAAGTTTTCCATTTTTTATAAACATGAGAGTGGTAGTAGTAAACATTTCATGATACAATACTTATAATCCATTTTCTAAACAACTTTTAAAACCCAAATTCTTTCGTAGTACATAATTCTTTTCGAGGTAATGATTTCGCAAATTTTATTGCATTAAGGAGAAAGATTACATTTCAGCGGAAGAAAAGTTTAACTTTTAACCACGAAAGCTAATAAAAGTCCCGATAAGAGTGATAAGAATAGCATTTTTCCATCATGGGCATTTCACGCAGTAGTTTCAAACTTATTATACAAATTGGTCAAAACCACAAAGCGCATATTTGCTCATCAAACGTTACCAAAATCAGTATTGTTGAAATCCAAAATTCAATATTTAGTTTTTAATTAAAGCAATCTGTTAAATAGGACTAATAAATGCATTCAAGTGAAAAAAGTCCATCCAACAAATTAACTTCGTTTTTTCCTTGCAACGACATTCGCAAGCCCTACGAGTTAGGAATAAGTACAGAAGAATTTGGGGGAAAAGAAGTTATTTCTAATGATATTACAGTTCAAGAAAAATAACCTATAAAAAAGGCAACATATGTTATTAAATTGGAGAAGATTAAAAATTATTTTCATGAATTTTCGACCCACGCTTTCCTGGAAAAAGCCTTTTTTTAGCAAAAACTTCCAAATAGCACAGATGCTCTTACCTTGAATCATGGTGAGAATCAAGTTGGGATACTGAAAACCAGCAGCTTTAGTCACTAAGCCTTAAATGTTACGTTTTTCTTTTTCTTTCTTTTTTTGCTACAAGGTAAGCAATAAAGTAGGCAATCGAAAAACAAATTAACCAATGCTCTTTAATTCTAGATTTGCAGCATGTAGCATAAACTCCAAAAAATGTTCACTTACAAAACTTAAATAAACGATATGTATATAAAGGCTTGAAATAGTTCAAAATTTTGATATTTTACAATTCAGTCGATACAGGTTGTAACACAAAAGGATTGTGCAAGTTGGTACATTAATGTGCAAATGAAGAGGGTAACTTTGTAATATGTTTTGAAAAATGATAACGAAGTCAAAATTAACTTTCAATAAAAATTGTAACCATGTTTCATGTTAAATGGAGCCCTATTTTCCATGCAAAAGACAAAAAGATGGATGAAAAGCCATCTGATAAACCTCCTGTCACATAAAACAGTTTCTTGTGGCTCTAAAACACGGCTGCTATTCATACAATTTGTATGTTTTTATGTTTTTTTTTCCTAGCAATATAGTAGAGGTTTTTTTTTTCAAATATCGTGATTTTTAGCTGTTTGAAAGGAACGGTTTAAAGTTTGTAATATTCCGTCCATTGTCCAAGTGAACAAATTATATTCTTATAGGAATTGTTTCAGTCATTCTTCCAATGAAAAATGTGAAACACAAAATAGTTTTGAATTAAACCCCCATCCCTTCTCACACACATACACAAAGCAGTAACCATAAAATAAAACGTTAAAAACATTAGTATCCTTCAACATACTACTCCTTAAATAAAACTTGCTCCCAATCGGTTTTCCAGCAGTTCGATAGATGTTTTATATTCCTTTGACCTACGGCTGTTAAGTGCTTTTAGTCACTTCTTTTAAGTCTTCATCGTTTACGTCCCTAAAAAGCATTACCTTGCCTTCTCTCCTCATTCTCAGAAATAAGAAGGTAATGGAGGTCAGGTTATAGAAAATTTTTATTCTTTCAACGTCTTCAGAAGACGTTATTCTGTACTGAAAACAAAATTATTAGTATCCAGCGTTTTCAAGTACAACGGAAAGGAATTTGTAGATGCAAGTTCAGAAGTTTCATGAAATATTGAAACAATAAGAAAAAGAAAGGAAAGTAATAAGTGCGGGAAATAAATTATTTGAGTAAAGTGAGATAAATGAAAGGAAAAGGCTATTTACACAAACAATCAACTCTTAATCTTTTAACTGTGATGCCCGAAATAACCCAAAAAAGGAAAAAGGAAAAAAAAAACGAGCGAGTAGTACTCTTTACTTTTTTGAGCATGTTCCCAGAATTAGTACTATCGTGTACAAAAGTGTGTGAGAACTGATGTGTATTTTGAGGATTATTATACGTATGTTTTTTTTTTTTAAATCAGTCTATTAAATTCGCTCTAGTCCTGGAACTTAACAGACACACCGTGTAAAAATTTTCTAACGTTTTGTCTCAACCAACACATTTTTGAGTTTATTACTAGCAGTTTGAAGACTTTTTTTTTTTTTTTTTGCATAATTTCATACAAAAAAGAAAAGAAATAAATATAATAAAAAAACATCCGTATTTTCTTTGCGTTAATGCTCCACCATGCAACTTTGTCTGCTAAGTGATAATACTTAAAACATAAAATTATGCAAAATGTATTTAAAAATTACGTATAGCTTTCAAAAGTAGTATTTTTAGTAAATAGACCGCCTCAATTAAGTTTAAATATTTGCTTTTTTCTTTGTCTATGAAATGATTTCGCTTGAACAGGCTTCTACCTATGTTCGTGTCGGATAAGTTTTAACTGGATAACTGAAAACATAAACAGTTTGTCCCCACAAACGAGCATGTCTAATTGAACTGAAATTAGGCTCGGCAATGTATCCTTCAATTCTAGCTGAACGTCAGTGTGTACTTTCTAGCCACTTAATTGCTCTCTCCCTCTCTTAATCTCGTAATTACTGAGAGAGGGGCTGTGGAGAAAAGATTAGAAGTAGACCTGGAGAGCATCAATTTAAGCCATTTATAACTGACTGCTCGTTTATTGTAACAAACCAGCTAAGTAGCCCATCCAACCTTTTCATAATTATTTAGGAAATGCTGCTAGTAGAAATCGTACAAGCTTACAATAACGTGTCATAATTTAACTATGTGATTATTTTAGAAATACCGTTAGTGAAATTCGTACAAGCTCAGATTTATAGAGCATAATTTAGTCCTAAGTAGATTTTTAAATAGTTTTAAAGAGTGCACTCTTATGAATGAAATATTGGTTAAAATCATCAGACTTAGAAAGTTAATAAAAATATTATACACTGTAAGAGAAATGAATGTTGTTTTTGCAGTATAATACAGCTAATTATATAGAAATAAACTGTAAAAATTGCTAATTTTAAAGTAACAAACTGTAAAAATCTACTTTTAAAGTACTAAACTTTACAACTGCTAATTTTACAGTAATAAATGGTAAAATCGCTAATTGAACAGTTTATTACCGTTCATTTTACAGGTTTAAGCTGGAACCTCTGCTGCCAGTATTATACTGTTGTTTTTACAGTATAATACAGCTAAATTTTACGGCAATAAACTGTAAAATTTCTAACTTTACAATAAGACTAGTTTTACGGTTTATTACTGTGCATTTTACAGCTTTAAATTGGAACCTCGGCTGCCAGAATTATACAGTAAAAACTGCAGTTCATTTTTTGCAGTGCTGAAATCCGCTACAGTATTTTGCTTTAAATCATTCTGAGAGTAACGAACTTCTCAGCAGGTTTTTCGTTTTTATTTACCTGTAAATATGACGTAACAGGTATTATATTCATTTCTTCAAAATCCAAATTTAAGCACCATATTACTCAATTTTGTATACTGTGTAAAGATCTAAGATTTTGATCTACACATTTTTATTTTATAGGCCCATTAATGAAAAGTCAATCACTAACGTCATCAAAAAATAAATAAATAACTTTTTAAAATAAAATAAATGAACCTTAAACTCATCTTCTACCCCCTTCCCTTTTTGTATCTTAGTGTCCTTTATCAGGTACATTTATGAAATATTATGTTCTTGGGAACTTAGCTTTATTGTGTGGTTGAAATTAGAACGTATTTTATTTGTCATATTCTGGAATTTAAATTGGATACTGAAATAATCAATGACAGATACGTTACTAAATTAATTTCTGTAAAAAAAAAAAAGAAGCTTTGGAGTTACATTGGAAAGTATAGGATTTTACTTTCTATCTTGGCGAAGCGAGAAAATCTATCGTTACGTCCTCACTGTGTTCTCTCCTCAGGCTTAAATTTATTTTTTAATGAGCTTTACCCCCCCCCCCTTAACCTATCAAATAAATGATTTTTCTGTTTTGTCTTCGTTTTAAAAATACTTCGGTATTACCTCTGATTAACACAATTCCCAATCTTAACAGATTTGTCGTTATTTTCAAAAATTACTCATCCTTGCACGTGATATTTAATTCAAAAATTAAAAAAAAAAAAAAAAAAAAAAAAAAAAAAAAAAAAAAAAAACTAAACCAAGAATGCCGACATTGGATTAAAATGAACTTCACGGGTCAGAAAGCATTTTAAGTACAAGGTGCGCCAGAGAAACTTACTTTTTTGAAATGTCAATAAAAACAAAACTATTTAAGTTATTGTTTTAATTCTTTTTTTATTTGAGAATACAATATCCCATTTTTTTTTTCATTTAGTCTTGAAAATGACATTGGTTAAATGATGACCCCCATTGAGCATACACATTAAGACGATTTTTAAAGTTTTTGAGCACTCTTTGCAGCATATCAATTGGTATGTTGGCAATTTCGTCGCGAATGTTATTCTTGAGGTGAGCTATTGTGCATGGTCGATCAACATAAACCAGGGATTTCAAATAACCCCATAAAAAAATCGCACGGCCCCAAATCTGGGGAGCGTGCTGGCCATGGGAGATCGCCTTTGAGAGAGATGAGGTGGTCGGGGAAATGTTGTCGCAGCAAATTCATTGAATCTCGTGCTGTGTGTGCTGTGACTCCCAGGGCCCGATTAAGATATTACGGGGCCCTAGGCCAAACATTCTTTTGGGGCCCCCTATACTGAGGCTTTACAATTTTAGGCATTGGATAAAACAATTTTAGCCATCGATTAGAGCAATTCTAGCCATTTGGGGGCCCATACATTGTGGGGGGCCCTAGGACACGGCCTAATTGGCCTATTCAGTAATCAAGCCCTGGTGACTCCATCTAGCTAAAACCACACGTCCCTAATGTTCATTTTTTCGAGGCTGGGAAGGAAGAAATCCTCGATGCGCGCGTTACGTAGCAGTAACTGAGCGACCGTTCGAAAAGTAGCTTTCGACGGCAAAGGCGCGCTGTTCTTTTGACCATAGCATGATGGCGACTAATTAAAGGGAAAACAAAACTTGGAGATTTTCCGCTCCAGATGCGCCCACTCTCGGATTTCTACGCAGCCAATTCACCGCGCAGGATTTTTTTCAAAAAAGTAAGTTTCTCTGGCGCACCCTGTATAAATATATTTGGTTCTTTTCGAGAGGACATGGTAAGCACGGAACAGGAAGGATAATCCTCATTAGAAAAATTTGCTATTTGCAAAAGCAGAAAAAAAGTTGAAAATCCCTGTATTAAAATCAATTACATGTATTTTAATTGTTATCAAATAGAATATTTCAACATATAGAAATTTCAAATCATGGAATTTCCTTTCCTTGTCAGCCAACAATTACGTCGGTCTCCAATCGCGTAAAAAGTGCTTAGCTGCATTTGCTGAAGAACGTTAAAATTCGAATATTTGAATTATTTATAACATGGAAGCTCCAAACACATTCCATCAGACGCATAAAATTTTTCGCTTTCTTTTGGTACTATTGTTTTACATTTTCAAATATGTTTTTACTTCAAAAATAGCGAAAAACGTTTGAAAGAAGTTTACAAATACCTTTGTGCTACGGACGTAGAGAAAATTACAACGTTAAGAAGTCACAAATAAGCAGGGATACTGCAGACACGTGTTTCGGCGTTACAAGGAACGCCTTTTTCAATGAAAAAAAAATTGTGAGATTATGGATGCACAGACATCCGACAAAGTTTTCGTCGAATTTCTGTGCATCAATAAGCTCACAATCTTTTTGCATTGAAAAAGGCAATCCTTGTAACGCCGAAACACGTGTCTGCAGTATCCCTGCTTATTTGTGCCTTCTTAACGTTGCAATTTTCTCTACAACGTTTGAAAGGTTTTTAATTAATTTCTTCGTTAAATAATGTCATCCGAAGACGCGACACAGCTAAAAACACTCTCAGTCAACTCACTTTTTGAACAAAAAAAATCAAACTTAGTCCATCTGTTTAGGCTCTAGAGAGCCATAGACAGATTTTCAGATTCATAGACACGTCAAGCTTATAACCCTTGTTGTGTCGGGGTTTAAAAACAAGAAATAATGTCCCATTTTCATTAGATGCAGATTTAGTTTCAAACACTCCTTCATTTCTCATATTCTCACGACGTGTCTGACTCCTTCACATCTTTTGAATCCCCGTGAATTCTAATTGACATTTTCGCAACCGTTACAAAAGCCAAACCATTATCATTTCTAAAGACGAAGTCTTACTCCATATCCCATTGAAGAGCGAGAAACTACCCCAAGACTTTCTAACCAGCGTCTCATTTCATATGAAAGGGGAATTCATGCAAACGACTAATATATGTTCTTAATAGAAATACTATGTATGAAGATATGTTGCCATTTGTTCCGGAATTTATTAAGTGTTATCGAAGTTCCGGGGAAAGATTTTCCCTTTGTAATTTCTCGAGATTTCATTTTGTAACAGTGGAAGTACCTATTGAGGGTTTCGGAAATATATTCTAGTATTTTATTTCGTTATGTTCAGAGGTGATTGTGAAATCGAAGAGCGATTAACGTTATGTCGCAGGGGAAAATAATCAATTTTAGTTGTAATTCCTGTTATTTTATGGATATTTCAGATAAAAAGTTTTATAAACTCCAATTTTAAATTACATTTCATTAGGAACAAAGTTGTGTGCATTTTATTTAAAAAAATTACCTTATTCAACATAATTGATTGCTAACATAGCCGTAACTTGACCATTTATACACCAGTCAACTCTCGTTATCTCGAAGAACTAGGGACCAAGAAAAATATTCGACCTAACCGAAGTCCGAGATACTAAAAATTTATGTTTTTTTTTCTCCAGAGGCAAAAAATAGGACTTCAAGTGTCACGGGATCGAGAGAACACTGCATGAGAACCATTGCCACTTACTAAACAGGAGAAGGATAAGTCACAGGCATTACAATTACGGCTAACATAGCCGTAACTTGACCATTTATATACCAGTAAACTCTCGTTATCTCAAAGAACTAGGGACCAAGAAAAATATTCGACATAACCGAAGTCCGAGATACCAAAAAATTATGTTTTTTTTTTTTCTCCAGAGGCAAAAAATAGGACTTCAAGTGTCACGGGATCGAGAGAACACTGCATGAGAACCATTGCCACTTACTAAACAGGAGAAGGATAAGTCACAGGAATTACAATTACGGCTAACATAGCCGTAACTTGACCATTTATATACCAGTCAACTCTCGTTATCTCGAAGAACTAGGGACCAGGAAGAATATTCGACATAACCGAAGTCCGAGATACCAAAAATTTATGTTTTTTTTCTCCAGGGGCAAAAAATAGGATTTCAAGTGTCACGGGATCGAGAGAACACTGCATGAGAACCATTGCCACTTACTAAACAGGAGAAGGATAAGTCACAGGAAAACTTTGTATATTGCTTCAATCCTTTCGCTTGTCCTTTCGCCTTTTCACTAATCTGGAGTTAACCGGGCATGTTAACTAAATTATGCTCTCAGTAAAGGAGGAATTGCTCCCCCTCACTGAAAGCGTAAATGGTAAAAATGGCAGAAAGAATTTTCAAAAATTGGCTGGTCAAGTGGTTGTTTGATTTCGATTATAAAAATCGAATAAGCAAAAAATTAGGACGAGAAATGCTTTAGAAAGAATGCCTGAAACTTCGAGATAAGTGGAATGACTTCTAGTTAACAGGAAAAAATTCCATTTTACAACATTACAGCAATTTGGGACCATCCAAAAACTTTGAAATAAGCGGAAGTTCAAGCTAAGCGAAGTCGAGACATCGAGAGTCAACTGCATACACACATACACACAAGCATACGATGCAATCTTTTTTGCATTGCAGCGGTTTTTTAATAGATTTAATTAATTATATTTTAACGTATTAATAAATTAAACCTTATTTTCTTGAAAGGAAGCACAAAGTTGTTAAGAGCAGTTGTTACTACAGTGCACGTTTTATGATGAAGTTTGCTCGGTTGTTATCTAATTACTTTGTTCCAGCAAGCTAAATAAAATGACCGCATTTTCTGTAGGTGAGTTAAATAAATTAAAGTCAGAGAAAAATTACTATTTTAGCAATTTAAAAAAAAGTTATAACTCTTACGTTAAAACGGAGTTTTCCTATGTTTTACATTAATGCTATTTTGACGTATTAATATCTTTAATTCAATTTTCCTAAAAGGACGCACAAATTTGTGATGGGAAGTTGTTAGAGTAACATAAAAAAAGTCACATAAAAGACAAGATACCTTTAAAAGGCGAGTCCATTTCGCAGGATCATTCGTACTTCCATTCCTTCTTTCTGGAGACACGACATCGTTTCACGTAATAGAAGCGAAACATTTCCTAAAGTGTTTCCGTTCACGCAAGAAATACATTTGTCCAACGCAGGAAATGATTCTGCTTAAGCAAGACAGTGTTTTGTATCTTTTTTTAAGATAAAACACTTCTATTAGGCAAACACAAATTTCTGACAAGGATTATTGCTTTGGAGAGTTAATGAAAATAAACCGCCCCGAAATATTTGCTTCGTGCTTTGCACACACGTTAATTATCTGTATTCATTACTTAATGTTTAAGTATAAGAAATGGCGGTTGTTTATCAAGATTATTCGGTTTTCTCAATGCATCGAAAGTTTTATTTTATTTAATTTATTTGGAATATTTAAATTTCTAGTTTTTTTCGAAGAAAGTTAATACGTTTAATTTTTTTAACTGTTTTTTTAATATTTTCACAATGTATCGACAAGAATACATTACAATCTGAAAATTTAGATTATTTTTGAGGCTGGTAAATGTAAGTTGAAAAAATGTACTTTTAACCAGCATTTAAATGCTTTAAAGTTACAAGAAGCTAATCTGTGCATGTAAAAAGAGGGAAAATATTTTTTTTGCACAACTTTTTTCAAACAAACTGAAGAAGGAACTATTTCAAATTGCAAAACATGTGCACGCTTTCTTTTTTTTCATTAAGGGTCATAATGGTCAGTGACAATGTGTCAGAACTGTGACGTCACATAGGCGTCAAGCCATGACACATTTCTGACATGTTTCATGCACTGCAAAAAATGTGTGGAACCCAGATTTTACGTTTTACGAGTCACCAGTGATAAAAAACGCATCAAACGGCAAAATGTAAAATCGGGGGAGGGGGAGGGGGTTAATAATCTAATCTTTTTTTTTACAAATTGGCACTAGTTCAATGAACTAGTAATGGGAAAAATATGTAATATGTGTAATCTTTGCTTTTTTTTTCTTTCTTCATACACTTTCATCCACAACCCGCTCGATACTAACAAATTTTGAAATTTTGTTTCTTGGTTGGCATTCTCAAAAGCAAAAAAGAAAAGTTTTAAAGTGCTTGTGTTTTTATCGCTAAATCAGCTGTGACGAAACCATCCATTTTTTCTTCGGTCTTCATCGTTTCATTACTGTTATTGGAAGCGGGTATTTAATATGATATTGGGGGGAATTCGTGATGTGATAGAAGATGCATGGGAAATTGGCATTTTACAGAATTTCAAGAGTGTGTGCAGATTTGGCCCTCAGTTGCTGCAAAGGAAGATCAGATTTGACTATCGGAGGAAAACCCAACTACTTAGGACAGCAGGACGAAAAAATGACCCCCCCCCCCCTTCCCCATAACGACTTTAAACTGAACAAGTTTATCTTGAAGAAAAAAATCTTTTTTAAAAAAAGTGTGTGTGATTCTTACAGCTAGAAAACGATTTAGATCTGTTTGTTGATAAACGTATTAAACGGACTTTTTGAAAGAGAAAAACGTAAACTCCGGAACATTCTGACATTATCAGAACAGCCTTTATCTGCGACCAGCAGAAAATAACGTCGGATATGGAATAACGTATAAAAGAAACAATGTATAACTGGGGTTCCACTGCATATTCAGAATTATAATCTTTTATATCAAACGTGATACCGCAAAATATAACATTTTTTTCAATTATTCTATAATTTAAAATATGTATGAATATGTTTAAAACTCTACGAGGTTTTTTCCCCTTCTTTTTCATGGTAGAAGAAAAAACTTGAACAACACTAAGTAAAACTTTTTTTTTCTCTTAAAAAAGAAACTTATTTAACTAAGGATGTTTATATTCCAGAACGAAAAATTATATCATATTATTTTCTTTCCTCTGATTTTCGAGCAAACTGCTCCTGGATCTTTCAGAGGTTACAAATGTTTCCTAGGTAATTTGATGAACCCATTTGTAAGCAGTGCATTTCTAGACAGTGAATCCCGGCTAAGTGATTCAACTCACGCAAGAATGTTTAGTGACTCGTATTTCAAAGGGCATCCTCTCGAAGAAAAGTTCACGAGTAAAAGTTCGTGAGTGTAAGATTTTCCCCTTTTTCTTTTCAAATAAACAGAATATTTAATGTTTTTAAGGCATTTCAAAGAAGTACACTTTTTAAAATGTATTCAGCTATGGTTTAAACTTGCCCTTCGTTGAACATTAATTATATTACTTTGTCCATTAATGAGAAAGGTTTTAAGTTTTACTTCCGTGATCACAATAAATTATTCCGTAAGAAGCAACGTTGTAGTGTTTGTAATTTAGAAGTTAGATAAATTTTCTTTTAACGGGAAAAGTATTTTAAATATTTATAAATTTTGATTTTATATTTTACTACGCCCTATTCGTTGGTCTTGAACTTAAGATGTAATCAGTTTAGCATTAACTGTTTTGAGCAGTTAGAAAAGATAGATTTTGATATAAGTGTTTCGTGCTCTTACTATGCAACATCAACTCAAAGTAAAGAGAAAAACTTTAATGATTTCCTGTATTGGGACATCTCAGCCCCCCCCCCCCTTTCCCAAAACAAGAGAAAAAAAATCGCATTTTTGTTTCATTGTTTTTTATAATTTAAGCTTTTTTGTTCTTTGTAGTCTTAAAAGTCATTGTTATAATTTTTGTATACACAAAAAATTGTTCTATTTGTTTTCTTATATACATTTCAAACTAACTTTTGATTTCTTAGCTCATCTCTGGGTAGTTTTAGGCAGCTTCATAGTTAGAAAGCAATTATTTATTTTAAATTTAAGTATTAAAAAAATTTGAAAAAAAAAGTTTTTTTTTTTTTTTGCTTCGAAGTAAGGAAAAATGCTCCGTTCTATTAAAAATTTGAAACAAATTTTATCAATAAAAAAGTATTACATTTAAGAATTTACCGAACAAAAAAAGGGAAGGAAATAAAAACTGTGTATTAAGTTAATTTAATTTTGTATTCGTCACCCGTCTTCCCCCTCCATCCACTTAAAAAAAGAACTTTTGCTGAATTTACAAATGTTTTCAGTAATTACATGTTTTTGTAAAAACATTAGTTTGAATGGACTTCCTATCTGCTTCAACATGCTAAAGGCTACTTTATTTGGGGTGATCTTTTGAAACTTTATAATTCCAAAACAAGTTAAAGATTTAAAATGAGACTTCGGTCATTCTTCACCTGCTAAGTTTTCTCGATAACTCTTGGGGGTATGCAAGTATTCAAAATATTCTCCTCCTCAATCTAAGGCACAATTTTTTTCGCTCCATTTAGTTTTATTGATATAGTTTCATATTTCAGACACCAGAGAAACGTTTCTTTTATTTATTTGGTTCAGAAAAACCAAATAATTCTTAAGCAAAAATTATACATTTAGTTCTAACATACTTAAACGGAAGTACGCACCCATTTCTTTTCAGTTATTAAATGGGCTATTCTCTGTAAACTGGTAATTGGCTGTCCGGACTGAGTATTTTAAAAATAATAAAGTGTAATAAAGTAATTATCGCTCTTAATACAAGTAAAGCATTAATACTTTGTGGCACAATTGTATTTGGAGTGATAACAAGTTATTTTTTTTTCTAGAAATTAACTAAGAGGCAAAATCACAGTCCCCTGGCTGTCCCAATCCCATAGTCTAACTGTTAAAGATAGTATTTCAAAAAACCTATTAACACTACATAAATTTGGTAATTAATATCTAAAAATAGAATAATGAAGCTATATTTTTCTTATGAAATAAGGTATAATTACGCATTTCTAAAACTTAAAATTGTCATGTAAATTCTGTCCGAAGTTTTTTCAAACAGCCCCCTGCAGCAAATTCAAAACTGTAATACGAAAAATCTATAACTTTTGCAAATTCTCTTTGGCATGAAGTTTAAAGTAATCAGTGTGAATTTCCCGAAATCGCCGAGAATGGTGTTGAAACGCTACTTTGCTTAGTTTGAGAGACTCATTTGTGATGAAAGTATGCATCAGGGCAGTTGCGAAGACAGTCCTCTGGGAAGTGATATTATTAATGTCAATTTGTTTAATTATGAAACATATTAGTTATTATGTCCACGATTTGTGCCTAAATTTATAGGTAGTCTCATAACTAATTATGTTCCAATAGTTTTTCAGACATTACGCAACAAAGAGCGAAAACACAGTCACCTGGCACAGTCCCCTGCCCAGTTATACTAGGCGGGGAACTTACCCCCTATCACGATTTATCAGAAAAACACAAACTTCAATTGGCCCTCTTTCAAACCAAAGTTATAGATTCATTTTCTGAGCAATAGTATTGGTATTATACAAACATTTCAAAAAACCGTGCCCGGACAGATTTCGTGTGAAAAATGACGAGTTTACAGAGAATCGCCCAAATACATAAATTATTAAACAAGTGTACTGTGAGAAGTCACATAGGATCCGCACTAGATTTTACAGCATGACTTCAAATTTTCATACACTACACTCACCCATTTTAGCTATTAAAACGCTTAAATTATTTTTTTGAGTACCAGAAAATCAAGTAGGGCACACACCAAATTTTAGAGCTTAACTTCAAATGTGCGTACCATACACACATCCATTTTTACTTAATTTTATGCAGTAAAGCAAGTATAGTTATCGAGTGATATGAATTGGCGCTACCACTTGACGACATATCGTCAAGCTTTTTATCGCCAAGTGTTTGACGCCAAATCAGTGACACATTGCCAAGTTGGCTACAAATTTAGCAAAATTTTTTTTTTTAATTTGTGTTTAAATCAGTGCTTTTGGAGATATTTTGCGAGCAATCCACTGAATGATTTTAAAAACGGCGATACTTAGAAAAATATCATTGTAAAACATTTTTACTTCCTTTTAGGTAGCAAAGGAAGTATTGTGATCGTGAAAAAAAAATTCACTCAAATTCGGATCTAAATTTTGATTTTGCTCACCCCCGAATGAATGCTCAGTAGTTTTTTCGACCTGTAAACACGTGCATATGTACCCACCTACATATAAACAGCCGAAAAATCCTTTTCAACCACTCCCGAGTTAATTACGACAAGTTTTCTCGTAACGTCTGTATGCACGTATGTATGTGCGAATGTATGTACAGGGTGCGGTAAAAAAACTCGGACAAAGTTTGTCACGTCCTGGCACCAGTGGCGTAGCTAGGGGTTGGCAGGAGTGGCTCTTGCCACGGTCGCAGCAGCCAGGGGTTCTGCATTTTGACCAATTATTTTTTTTCTTTTTGGTCAAGTCCAAACAGACTAAAAAATTAAAATTTGATAGACACCCCGAGCAGCGCAAACTGCTCGCATACGCTACAGGACAAACCATACAAAATGTGCAACTTTGCTTTGGAAGATTTCGGTTGGATACACTGATGTTAGCTAAAATCTATCTGCCAAGATAGAATTTAGTTATATGGGGTCTGGAGCCTGTATACAGATATAATAGGCTGATCTGAAATCGGCAGGTCTTACCCACTTAAAAGAGATATAAACAAACTTTTTGTCTCTGCTTTTTTCCAGCCCTTTTTTTTTTTCACGATATCACTGTAACATCAATTACATACTATGCTTTGGAAATATCGTTCTACGATTTAAAAATCGGCGAGCTTATGTTGCAAGCAGGGGGCGCAACGGCGCAATCGGTCTGCCCGTCAGTTTGTAGTCTCAAGAGGCGCGGGTTCGATTCCCGCCTTTGCCCTGGGTGCAACTTCCTTCTCTGTGATGTAAATTCTTTCCTTCAATAAAAATCTGTATTTTACTATCTGTGGAGGCAAGGTGCATAGTACGCAGTCCTCATGTGTGTCGAAGTTTATTGACTTCTAGATAGAATAGTGTTGCAAGCATTTTGGATTCAAATTTTCGGAATGCAATTGTATGATGACTTAAAATAACTCTTCTGTTGATAATAATTTTTCTGTGGCGAAAAGTAGCGAGAGAATAATATGTATTTCTCAAAAACGGGAGGGGGAGGTTTCTAAAAGACGACTGTTGCAAATTTTGCGATTTTCAAATTTGTACCAAGAGCCTATACATCAAATGAAGGTTCCAAAAATGAGTAACACAAGCACAGCGGCGCGATTTTAAACGAGTAACGTTTTCAAACATTGTTTGTTCTTCGATGGCTCAGTATACAAGGTTAGAAGGTTAAAAAAAAATTGATAAATAAATCTTTTTCAGTGAGTTTCGATTTCGTATTTTGGAAAATTTTCTATTTTATATGTATTTTAATGAAGTTCTCTCACTTCTTAACTATATATATCACTACTTTGTTCTTTATACTCATTACCGTTTTAGGATTACAGTGAGAGATTGAGCTCGATTTGTAATCACGCCAGTGCAATAAGTTTTGTGTTCTTTCTATTGTCAAAATTTTTCAAAAATCGCTATTGTTTCTCATTTGTCACTGAACAAGGAAACGCCAAGTGAATGTTGAGGGAAGATGCGCTACGCTACTTCAGGGGGCGTGCCACTTTTAAAACGGTGCAAAAATATACGTAATAATTAGTTTCTTTTTATCATTCTCAGTTCGAGCACCGTAGTCGTGGTACCCGCCAATACCTTCCCTATTGTTGGCCCATGTTTGTATTTAAAATTTAAAAAAAAATCACGAAAATACATCTGGTACTTTCTTAAAGCCAGGGAGGGAACAATTGCCTCTCCTAACTCCCCTCATAGAAAATATTAGTATTAAATAATGGCGGGTCTCTGGAACATTTTAAATACATAGAATGAAAAGTATTTATTCATAAAATATAATCGAAGGCCTAAAATAGCGAACTTTATGTTTGCCTGCATGCAAGGAGTCGTACTTTATTACAGCCAATTTCAGATTAATTATGCTTTATGTATTTTTTTGATTCTATTCCTAATTACAGTAGAATCAATGCTTTGATTTTTATTTAAAATGCACAAATTATGTTTACTTTATACTTTCTTCTAGTGTTTTAAAACAAATTCTATCTATATCAATAAAAATGAGTGAATGCTTGTATGTTTGTTTGTATACTTGTTCTAGATACAAATCCACAGTTTGCGTCAGATTTTCATCAAACTTGACACAGAGGTTCCTTGATGCCCTAGAATTCTCATAGGCGGGGTCTTGAAATTTTAAAAAATCTAAAAAGCTCAAATTCAAGTTTTTTCTCAAAAAATGACCCTTTTATAGGAATCTAGCCTATTATTAGGCCTATTTTTTTAATCGACATGAGCCTTTAGGTTACAAATTGATAAAATTTATGGTATTTAAATATTAGCATTTTCCAACAAAGATTAAAATTAAAACAATGAATTTTCATTTCAAGGCTCACCTATTTCATTTTAGCATGAAATAAGTCAAAAACAATTATAATTCATGTTCTCATTTGGCACAAAATATGTATGATACAGAAAAATTTTTTCTTAACCTCCTATCAGAGGAATTATGCAAAAACATGGATTAAAAGCCTTATACATGTTTCGCTTTTAGCTGGTGCTATTTTTCTGTGATAATTAAGTTCTTTTGGGAGTTTGTACCTAGAACTTTTTGTACAACCATTTATATTTATACAGGGTGGTCCTAAACTCATGGTACAAACTTTTAGGGTAGGTCAAGGGCATTGTAACAATGACTTTTTGTATAGGAATGTATAGTCGCAAGTGACGCGGTGAGTCGTAAACAAGAGAAATAAAAGGAAAGAAAAATGGAGGGATCAGTTGGTATCATTGCCAGTAGAGGGCAGTAGATGTCCAGCCGCTGTTGAATATGATGCATCGCAATGAGGAAAAGCGCCATTCTCAATTGTGCTGCCGTAGAAGATGGGTGACTTCACGAATTCAGAAAAAGCAGACATGCATTACATGTACGGTCGTGCAAATGGTAACGGCAGAGCTGCGTTACGAATGTATCGCGAGGAGTATCCTGATCGCCGAATGCCGGATCACAGAATTTTTCAACGGTTGCATCGTCAACTTTGTGAAACAGGTGGCTTCGGCGTCAACAGACATGACACTGGTCGATTAAGAGCTGTACGCACTCCAAGGCTGGAAGAAACCATCTTGAACATTGTGGCTGATAGACCAGAGTCAAGCACAAGAACTGTTGCACATGACGTAGGTGTGAGTCATCAGACTGTAGGCAGAGTGTTAAGCGAAAATCGCTTACACCCCTTCCATTTTCAGAAAGTACAAGCATTGAATCCCGCAGATTATCCTCTCCGCGTGAACTTCTGCCAGTGGATGATGCAGAAATGCGCATTGCAGCCGGATTTCGTAGATCATGTGCTATTTACAGATGAAGCCACATTTTCACGCGAGGGTGTCTTTAATGCGCACAATTCCCATGTGTGGGCAACCGATAATCCACATGCAACGCGTCCACATGCGTTTCAACAACGTTTCTGTATTAATGTGTGGGCTGGTATTGTGCACGACTTTTTGATTGGCCCATACTTGCTACCCACGCGACTAAGTGGCGAAAGCTATCTTATTTTTCTGAAGGAAGTGTTACCACAACTGCTGCATGATGTTCCGATCGCCATTCGTAACCGCATGTGGTTTCAGCACGATGGGGCGCCAGCACACTTCAGCATTAATGTTCGGAATTATCTGAATACCACGTTTGGTGCTCAATGGATTGGGCGTGGTGGACCAGTCCCTTGGCCGCCCCGATCTCCCGATTTATCGAGCCTCGATTACTTTTTCTGGGGACATTTAAAGAATCTTGTTTATGAGACTCCAGTTGACTCAGATGAGGATCTCGTCGCTCGCATATCTGTAGCTGCTGCAAGTGTGCGTGAAATGCCAGGCATCTTTGAACGTGTACGCCAATCGCTCCACCGACGCTGTCAAGCATGTATCGCTACTGGTGGACGCAATTTTGAACACTTAATGTAAATATGACAATTGTCAACAACGCTTTGAATAAAATCTTTGTTTTTCCTTTCGGCTGTCATTTCCCCTGTTTACGCCTCACCACGTCACTTGCGACTATACATTCCTATACAAAAAGTCATTGTTACAATGCCCTTGACCTACCCTAAAAGTTTGTACCATGAGTTTAGGACCACCCTGTATACCCAAATCTATTTATTTTTATATACCCAAATAAGAATAGAATTCTTCCAATTTTTTTTTTTTCATTTCTGAATGCTATGTTGTATTAAAATACTCACCCGAACAACGCCGGGTATAAATCTAGTGTAAAATAAAAACTGCTGTGTGGAAAAAAAAACACAGTATATTCAATAACGAATTGCAAGAATTATTTATTTTTTGAATTTATGAGAAATGATGGGGAAAACTAGGAACGTTCCGAACTAAAATTGTTAAAAAGACAAAAAATTCTCAAATTGAGCAAAAAAACTTGTAAAAATAAAACTTGAACCAATAATATGAACAAGCAGATATATCATGCGTACATAACATGAGGGGGAACCCTGAGCATCGTTACTAATACTGAAAGAAAGAAAAAAAGATTGCAACATTGTCGGCAAATTTTTCGAATAAATAAATCAGAATTTTTGGAGTAAGGACATTTTGGGAGGGCGCAATGACCTTCCATCAGGAGCGACCTCTTGGGGAGGGGCGCAATTTTTCAAGTTCGCCACGGGCGCTGATCCCCCTAGCTACGCTACTTCCTGGCACCAACATGTTTTACCGTATACTGCTAATTATTTTTTTAAAGATTCTACATGTTTTCTAGCATTGAGGAGTGCAGTGTCAATTTTGTATTCATCAATGTTGTTTTGTTTGCAGAATGACAGAAAGATGCGCTGCTATTTTTTTACTGTTTCGAGCTTGTAAACGTCAATTCGTTTGCTCAAAATTCCTCAACAGGGTGTTTCCGATGCAATTAGCCGGTACAAAATGCTTGGTCATGATTTGCACCGTCCAGGAAGCAGAAGAAAACGGACCTTGAACACATTTTCCAACCGTAGGCTCATCAAAAAGCGAGTGCAGCGAAATTTGAGGGTCTCCATTCAAAAAACCGCTCGTAAGATCGAATCAGCAACCGATCAGTTCGGCGAATAGCTAAACAAGAACTCAAACTGAAGACGTACAAGCTCCTAAAAGTGCAACTTCTCACTGAAGAGAAAAAGTGCGTAAGACTTCAAACATGTCACCAGCTCAAACGTCGGGCCGCAGGTGAGAGATGGAGGCGCATCCTCTTCACAGATGAGAAGCTGTTCACTGTCGAACAGGCGCATAACCGCCAAAATGACAGAATCTGGTTCACTGAAGCTCCTGGCACATCGACCATCGTCAAACACAACCAAAATCTACAATCGGGGATTGTCTGGGGAGGAATTTGCGACAGCGGCAAAACTCCTCTTGTTTTTGTGGATTAAGGGGTCAAAATCAACCAAGAAGTGTATCGCCGCAATATTTTTCAGGTCGTCGTACTTCTGTGAGTCCAGCAGCACTTTGGTGATGAGGATTGGATGTTCCAGAAGGACTCAGCGCCGGCTCACAGGACGAAAACGACTCAGGACTTGTGCCGGACCCATTTTTCGGACTTCATCTCCTCTACGGAATGCCCCCTACTCGCCGGATATGAATCCTATGGATTACAGTGTGTGGTCTATTTTGGAGGCCAGGGCCTGTGCTAAGCCCCACAAAAGCTAGGAATCGCTGAAGCAGTCGCTTCTTTGAGAATGAGCCCGATTGTCGCTGGAAGAGCTGCGGCCCATCGCAGAAAATTTCAAGTTACGTTTGGATCTATGTATCACCGCTGAAGGAAGCCACTTCGAAACCTTTTGATTCTATTATTGTAAGAAGTCTATGTTAACATTATTAACTGTTGTTTTGCTAATTTTCTTTTATTTAATAAAATTATCACAATAAATTTTTGTCCGGGTTTTTCTACCACCCTGTATGTGCGTATGTATGTGTATCGCATAACTCGAAACTATGTGCCGTAGAAGCTTCTCGTTTGGTATGTAGGCTCTGAGGATGGTCTAATTTTGCACCTCCCCTTGTGGTTGCATTCGAATGTTCCCAAGGGGGTGTTTTACCTCTTTTTTGGGGGTAAATCAGTGTTAATGTCAATGCAGACTCAAGTGATATGAATTGGCGCGACCACATGGCGATATGGCGACATATCGCCAAGTCGGCGACAAGTTTGGCAAAAAAAAATTTTTTTGAATATGGGTTCAACTTGGCGCTGTTGGCGATATTTTGCGAAAAAAAACTGAATGATGTTAAAATCGGCAATATTTAGAAATTAACCATTGTAAAACATTTGTTTTGCATTGTTTCGTGGCAGATTAGGAGTGTAAATATTTGAATTGTTACCTCGCTCACTCCAAGCACTTTTTTTAACACTTAAGGGCACTACTAAGAAATTTACACGTAAAAGGAAGTAGTATGGGGTCCATACCAGATTTTTTGCATTGTTTCGTAGCAAACTAAGGGTGTAAATTAGCTTGCTCACTCTAAGCACTCCTTTAACACTTAATACATCTACTAAGAAATTTACACGTAAAAAAAAGTAGTATCGGGTCCATACCAGATTTTTTTGTTGTTGTTAAAAAATGTATTTAACAGGTGTACTAGGACGTCACACAGGTTCAACGCCAGATTTTCAGATAATTTGATTAAATGTTATCACAACTGAACAAATTCATCCTTAATCAATAGCTATTAGTAATAGTACAAACTTTCTTTAAATAAATTTTCCGCCTAGAAAATGAACTCTAATGGCAAATCGATTCTTAGATTAAATGAATCGCTAAGAATTTTCAATCCACTCAAATGCACTTTCCAATTAGATTCAACATTCAAACTGATCATTTTAGAGCATTAAATTAATGATGCTTTTATCTGTAATTGTTTCCCTGGTTTTCAAGTTTTCCGAATGCGTTGTAATAAATACAGACATTTCAAATGATTTATAATTGGATGTTGGAAATTTGTTGATTACCGCTGCTTAGCGATTGCTGTCATTAAAAATTTATTCATAAAAAAAATTTTTTTTAATATTTCAATAACTAAAAAAGTTATGAAATGATTTTTCTCATAAAAGATTTTTTCAAAAGCAGTTTATTACTCAAAGATTTTTTATTTGAAGAATACGGAAGCTAAAACAAGTTTTGAAAAGCTTTTCCTACTTTTTTTTACTCAGTCCTTTTTTAACTAAGAATTATTTTAAAGACTTTTCCTTTTTATAAGATTTTTACTAATAGAATTTATTCACTAATTTTTACCTTTCTTTTTAAAAATATTTTAAATGCTTTTCTTACCTAAAAATTATTAAAAAATGTATTTTAAAAGCTTTAAATCTCTAACAGATTTTTTCTAAAAGATTTTCTTTTTTTTCTAATTTTGATTTTTACTACAGCTTTGCCTCACTAAAATTTATTCTAAAGGGTAGATTTTCAAAGCTTTTCTTCATTAAATCATTTTTACTAATAGAATTTTTTCTCTAAATTGGCCTTTACTTTTATACTTTTGAATTTTTTAAACGTTTGTCTTCACTCAAAAATGTTCTAAAAGTATCTTTTAAAAGCTTTTCTTTTTCTAACAGATTTTTTCTAAAAGATTTTCTTCATTGAGTTTTCTTTTCTTTTTTTCTAATTTCAATTTTTACTATAGCTTTTCTTCACTAAAATTTATCCTGAAAGTTAATTTTTAAAGCTTTTCTTCGTTAATAAGTTTTTACCAATTTTTTTTTTTTCCCCTTATTCCGTCTAAATTCAAATGATTGCCCACGGCTGTTTTTTTTTTTTTCTTTTTCGAAAAAGTTTTTGTTATTTTTTTCAGAATAATTTATTAAACTCGTGATTAGCTTCACTAAAAGTAACTTACTTATCTTGAGGAAAGAATGAAGTTTTACCATAAATACATTTTTCTACTATCTTTTCGCAAAGTAATGACTAAACTATATTCATTTTTTTTATCAAACTCTTTTGTTATATATTTTATCATAAAATTATTTATTCTACGAGTAATATGTTCAAAACCTCGTTTTTTAAGCTTTTGTTTACGGACTAAAGTTAATGAAATATTTTATTTACTAAAGTAGTTTACTGAAATTGATCTTTATTAAACATGTTTTTTAAATAACAAACCTTTTCATCAAAACAATTTTCCTTAAATATTTCTAGACTTCCAAAATAAACTAAATAACGTATTGATTTATTTGCAATTTAACAAAAAAAAAATTCCTGCCGTTTAGCTTGAGGTGGAATTTCTTCAGTTTAAATTCAAAATAATATTCATGTTATCTAAACGGATGTATTGTTCATATTATTGAAGTAACTGAAAATGATATCGAAGATTTTCTTTTGAAGAAAAAGTTTTATCAAATGTTGTATACGAGTATGTTGTACAATATTTATAGTGCAACATTTTCATTTTTTGGCTGGAACCTGCGACTAAAAAAGAAAGAGAATTGCAATTGAAATACTGGCAACAGAGGTGTAAAGCGAATTCCTTTTTGCTAGGGAAGTAAGAATTAAACTGACAGCACTCTGAGTCTAAAATCTCTGGTTCTACTGATGAGATTCAAATGGTTTTAAATTTATATTATGGGGGCTGGAAATTAATGTCGTTTTTTTCAAGAAAATAAATTTTTAAAAGTCTTTATTGTTAAACATCGATGTAATCGTTGATCATCCCGCGCAAAACCAACCCTTACCCTTCGGAACAAGCTTTTGCCGTTTAGTGGACATATTTTATATCCCGGATAGATATTTATCAGTGTTTGAGCTAAATACAAGTTTGGTGACAGTATAAAAAGTTAGATTTCATATTATTTAACTAATTTTTTTTCGCTTCAGGTCTTCAACATCTGAACTCTGCACCTAATTTTTAACATTTGTGCCGTTAAAAGTATGCATTTGGAACGAACGGTTGCAACACTAAAGGTCATGCAGGTTAAAACTGAAAACTGTGTATTCTAAATTTAACCCATTAATGCGTAGCGTCCCTTTTTAGGGAGGGTCCAAAAAAATGGGTCTAAATTTCCCAAAAATGAACATTTCAACCAAATAATAGTATTCAATTAGTATCTTGGTATTGTTTTAATTTGTTATTAACAGATTAGAGCACATAACCATTGTAAACTGTGTTCTGCAGCAGCTTTAATATGATCTTTATCAAAAACTACATCGTTCACAATCTCCAGGAAAAAAGCTAAGTTTTCAAAGTTATTCCCAGCTTCCCAGTTTATGTTAATTGCTAATTTTATTTCTTCTTATAAAATGTCTTTTTAAATATTATAAATAATAATATTTAAAAAGACTTTATAAGTTGGCATAAAAAAATGTTAGTAAAAAAAGTATGTACCGTCTGGGTTCTATCGTAACTTTTAAGGGACAATTTTTCTTTCCTTAATAAAAAAATTATTTTTTACATGATTTTTTTTAATTATTTTTCCTGTCCATCAAACACTTTGTAACGAGTATACAAATATCTTTGGAAAAAAATGTCAGGCATTAATGGATTAATTTGAATTTATTCAGTTGACCCGGAGCTATGCGCTAAGCTCCGTAAGTCTAATTTTAAAAGCCCCAAATATGGCTTCTACTGTATTTTGGGTTACAGAAAAAAGAATCCCTCCCCGGTGTTTTTTTTTTTCATTGCATTGCGGATTTAGGTTTCATAATTAAGAAAGCAGCATGAACACAAAAACTATAAGCAGACAAGATCACATTGTAAGAGGATAAGATTAGCTAGTATTACAAAGGTAGTCCATTTCTTTGGAATTACAGGGTAATTCCATGTAAATGTCAACTTAGACATGGTTTTTTCATCTTTCAATACATATATCTTGTGATACATCATTTTAAAGATAATTTTTCAAATTTTTAGAATTCAACATAAGTTTTCACAAAATATTACTCCAAACCCTTGAAAAATGGCTGTAAAGATCACATATGCAGTTACCCAAAACATCGCATATTTTTCTATTTTTTCACATTCATATACAATTAAAAAAAATGCAAATAATGATGAATTTTTTTTTAATTATTGAAGAATGATTCTTTTGCTTTACAGAAATGTATATATTTTTTTGTTTTGTCATAAAATGAATATTGCAAAGTTAATGGGTATTCAGTCTGGTTTACTTGTTATGTTAGTCACAAAAACATGAATTAATTCAGTTATTCCATTCTAGAAAGAAATTTTTTTATACTTTTTCCCCTGATCTCTTCTATGGGATGGGTACAGTTAGATTGATAAGATTGTTCATAAAGAATTTCCTTTTTTCTGGCCATAGGACTTGTGACTAACATAACATCACTGTGTGTAACTAACATAACACGACTCTTTAAGAAATACTTAAATCTTAAGTAAACAATTTATTTTAGAAACAAATTAATTTATCGAACATCTTATTTTAAAGAAATTAGTGTGACCATATATACTACAGTAATTTATTTTAAAAACAGTTCTTTTAATAGTAAACTTGGAGTCGAAATTTTAGGCTGTAATTTGCGACGCAAGTAAGCACTCGGCATACGAAGTCAACATCTTCAATGAAAGAATTTTAAATTATTTTATAGCTATATGCGGGATCGCTGTGCAATTAGTTTTTCTATGAACATATGGAGATGCTGCTCACTTTAAAAACATATATGACCCTAACTGCCTATAGCATCTACAGGTCATGGAGTTTTATGAAATTAGATCATGGAAAGTGCCCACATGTATAGCACAACGTGTGGAGCAGCGTTTTACATGGGCAAACTTTGGAAATTATGCAAAGAAATTACTTCAGTAATAAAAAAAAACAAGAATTGAAGATAAACTGCTTATTTTTGAGTGAAAGTGACAAGGCTGAAAAGAAAGAGCTAGACTTGTTGTTTGAAAATGAAAATCCCCATATAAGTTTTTCGGTAATAATGATATGCTGTAAATATGGAGAAATTTAAAATTTGTTTATAAAAAATACAGGGAATGATATCCCAAGAAAAGAAAAAAAAAATTTTTTTAAAGAAATTGTGTAGAAGACGAAGCTGCTGATGATTTTGAAGTAGATTCTCCCGGACTGTTCCGAGATACAAAAACTAAGACAGTGGGTAATTTTATTGTGGTGGTATTTACCTCTTGTAAGGTTAAAAAGAAACATGGTAGGCAGGTTTTAAACATGAATAAAAATGATTATAAAGTTCTCTTCGAGAGAAAAAGCTCCGAGGCAACCTTTGTGTTTCCCACAAATGAGAACAAATTTTGGATTTAAGGAATTCAAATTTCGAAAGTCTTGTCGCAAACGTCTGTAAATTCCCGCAGACATTATTACTTTAAATACAAAATTGAACTGGAAATTTTGTTTACAGGTAAACATGCGTGTTAATCTTCAATAAAATCTTGTTTGCATTCTAATATTTGTATTAATATTACCTGTAATACACTTAAAGTTAAATGTATAATCGTGTGTTATGTTAGTCACGTTATGTTAGTCACAGGCAAGTTTTATTAAAGTACTACTTTTTGCAATATTATTTAAAATATATGTCAAATTTAAAACTATTAATGTGAAAACAACATTTCACATAGATACTATCACGGGAAAAATAACAATTTTATGGTTTAGTTTTAGAGAATTGTGTTGATGAATTTGGTACAAAATTTTGAGGGTTGCAAATCTGTTATGTTAGTCACGTTGATCAAAATGTCCCCTAACTCCCAAAAATAAAAGTAATATTATTATTTTTTTTATATTAACTTGAACAACTCATCTATGCGGAGAAGAATAACACCTTGTTTTTGGTATTGTAACAAAAATAAGGCTCACACATAGAAAATAAGATTAAAAATTTAATCTAAATGTTATGTTAGTCACGATGGAATTACCCTACACTGCAAGGAAACTCTGATAATAATAATAAAAAAGCTCAAAGAGAGGAAATTATTCTTGAAATAATTACACGAACGCATTTCCGAGACAACATCCGTATTTGTACATGCACTAGAAGTAAATCGGATTTATGCTTATTATCTAATTCGCATTAATATTTCAAACATTTTGTGACTTCTTTTAATATAATTTTTAAAAGCTTCATTCAGCTGCTTATTAAATGAAGGGTTTTGGAAGGTTTAAGAAGCTAAGTTACATTTCAAAAAATGAACACTCTGTACATTGTACTATGGTAAACAATGGATACAGGTAAGCAAAAAAATAAAAAAACTTGGTGCATCAAATCGTAGATGTCAATAGATCAATTTCATACGCACACTAATGCCAAAGCCAGAAAACAAGAAAGCTGCAACAACTTCAACAATAAAACTTTGAGCTTCAATTACTCGCAATTTCTGCTATGTCCCTTAACTCGTTCATCTCCCAATCCCTTCAAATCAGCATAAGAGTTTATTAATTTCCTGGGTTAATATGATAAAAAAAGGGTAAGCTATTTCTATGTGAAAAAAGTTATGTCAGCACAGAGTTTCAGAAAATATTCATAGTTAGGCCGTGAAATTTTACTTTTGTACAAAATGTAACTAATTATAAAAATCAAAATGTAACGCGGGTATCAATTATATTATAAGTGGATCTCCCCAAAAAGTGCAAACTTTAATAGAAAACACCAAAACTGTCCACAAATTTTGCCACCGGAGTTTTATGTAATTTTCTTTTAAATCATGATAGATTTAACGTGATCCAGTCACAATTGGCCTACACGGCAGTATTTAAATCGACTTCGATAAATTAGTGTCTTCAAATGTTCATACTGCTTATAAATGTTGGCTCTCACTGCTGTTAATAAGATACAAATGTCGATTATGCACAGTTGAACTTGGGTATTTGAAATATTTAGACAGAATCTCTTATAGTAAATAGTTTAAAACTATCTGTGCATAATACATTTTTACTCGTTTTCTTTTCTTTTTAGTACATAAAGTTATTACACCTGAAAAAATGCATGTAAAAATCAAAGGATGATGAGAAAAATCTAAATTATTTGTAATTTCACCAAAGACTGAATGAATGGCCCCAAAAAAAAAAAAAATACACATGACAAAATGAGAAAGTTTCAATTCTTTCATTTCAAGAAGAAAAGTAAGGGATGTTCAGGAAAAAATAACACTTTTTCCATTAAAAATAAAACTGTATCTTGCAAAGCACGTGTAATTTGGTTTGCACGCATGATTGAAGAGTATTTTTCTCTTTATAAAGCATTTTTGAATAGAAGCCATTTCTTTGATGACTAAGAAATTTAAGTGTGAGTTCAGTTCACATAAATCTTTAACGCAACATTTTACTCATTAAGTATTGTTGAAATAGTTCTTAGAATCTTCTTTTTTTCTTTTCTTTTCTTTTTTTTTTAGAACTATGATGAATCTGTTTTTCCTATATGTAATCATTCCGTTTAGAAGACTTTTTTTTTCTACTTTGCTCTTTTTTGAAAGAGTAACTGATAACACTTAAAAAACGTGAATGTATATATTTTTAACTATTACTTTAATTAAACTTATTTACTTAATACTACACAATCAATATCTAACATTTTCTGCACTCCATCAGTGACAAAACTTAGAATGCGTCATGATAGGGCAAAATGTGTGAATATAGGGACTTTTTTTTAACTTTGTGGACTGACATTTTACTAAAATGTGTGAATATAGGGACTTTTTTTTAATTTTGTGGACTGACATTTTACTAAAATGTGTTAGAACAGACTTGTAAAACAATCTCTGTATATAAACTTCGCCTTTTATGTAAAAACTAGAAATATCTTTAAACTTAAAACGGCTCATTTAACCTATGAGAGTCATGGTTCTGAAGATTTGAATAATGCAATGAGATATCATGTAAAATGTATAAAAATAAATATACAAAAATTCTGCTCTTCCAAACTATACCTTACATTAAAATAGTTTAACATAATATCCATCGAGAAAAGGGTTTGCTTCTTGTCTGTTTGTTCATGATTTGGAAATAAAAATGTTACCTAAACTGAGTAGATGGAAGTATCTTTTATGCTAGAACATATGTTCCAGTTAATATATATATGTTCCAGTAGCTATATGTTCCAACGAGACATCACTAAAAGATAAATGCGGAAAATATTCAGTTCGCTCTTTTTAAAGTCAGTTATTACTTTTTGCTAACGAAATATTTAGAGTTATAACTACGGGGACCAGATATGGAGCTTCCTGATTTCAAAACGCAATAAAACTCTTTTGATAAAGCAGAATAGTTTCGGTTTATTTTTAGATACTTGAAGAACATATCTAGAGGGTTTTTTTTCTAAGTTTACACTACTTTAAAAATACAGAGTGTCCTGGAAAATCCATTGATATCCAAAAATGAATATCCCGAAAACAGATAACGATTTCGGAATAAAACAATCGGTACGTTTAATGTAAATAGAGTAAAAATCATGTGCAGAATTTAAAAAACAATCAATTGAAGGCAGTCAATCATATTAGCTTATCAGCTGCTGAAACTTAATTATTATATGTAATTTTACAGCGTTGCACATTACTTACTGTATTTTACCATATTAGTGTGATATAATTTACTCTTTATCAAGTGTTAATTATGTTTATTTGTTCTTAAAAAGTAGCCATTGAAGTTTTACGTACAAATTATTAATGTTATAAAGCAAAAACAAATAGAAAAAAAGTTATAGTAAGTATGAGAAAACAACTCATTATTTGAGTGATAGTGTTGTGCCCTTAGAAAAAGTCTCATTCATATAAACTATTGTGTTTTCCACAAATTTTAATTTTGATGAGTTTCTCATCTTGCAACATGGTTAAATTCAAAATCAGCATCGTTATTCTTCGTCTTGTTAAAATTGGACAAAGTTGCCTCACCCACGGAACTACTTGCCCCAAGTCGGGGCAAGTTGTCCCTTTTCGGCTTTACGTGCTATAAAATTAATTATTAAAAATCTTATAAAATACAAATAAAAAAACAGTCTGCATATCAAAGGGACATATAATACTAGATTTTAACCTCGGAATAATTGTTCTGGAACCAAGTTTTCAAAACGAATTTTAAGCTTGATTTGAAAACAAAACTTTGAGCCCCGCTATCCCCTATCAAAATTTGGTGGGAAAAACCTACTTTCACAGTACACACATGCCATTAGGGAACTACTTTGATATACCCCCCAACCCCCCCAAATCGGAAATTTGGCGACTTTTTATTCTCGCCAAGCAAAATACCTGTTTTTGCTGTTGCCACAAAAAAATTGTTGCCACAAAACTTTAAAAAATGACTCAAAAAAAGGTACAGAATGCAAGAAAATACTAAATTTGGCAACAGCAAAAACCTAAAATCTGAAAAAACCTAAATTGGGAACACCAAAATAAGAAAAAGCAACCCTAAAAAGTCCGTAGGGAGTGCCAGATTTGGCGTGTAATTTTTTGGGGCGGTATATCAAAGTTGTACCGCCATTAGGACCCATTTATAGGGTTGGAAAGCATTCACAGCGCAATAACACATTTACACAAGTAAGGGACAAGGACAAGAGAGAGAAGGTACATCCATACCCGAGCTGGGACTGGAACTTGGGACCCCTTCATTCCGGTCAGACTTCTCTGACCCCTATACAAGGCGTGTGAGATAGGTACTATCTCTACATTAAACAGTGAGTAACCGCCCCTAAGCAAGGGCTAAGGCAGAAACATGCAATACACTGCCAACTCGGCTATTTCGATCCATGGACAGATGTTTAGAGCTTATTATGCTCTCATCAGCATGGAATACGAAAGGAGTCGAGTTGGAGGCACTCACTCTAAAAGATCGGTTACTCACTGCGTTATACCTTGAGCTCTGCCAAAAAAAAAAAATACGAGTTGTACCGTACCAAGTGCGGACGCTCACTGGTATTCTAATTTCACATTAGCTACCAGTTATTTTAACTCTCTTTGCTTTATAAAAGGATTTTTGTCTCCAACTCGACTACTTTCGTATTACATGCTGATGAGAGAATTATAAGCTAGAAACAGCTGTCCATGGATTGAAAAAGCCGAGTTGGCGGTGTATTGCAACTATCTACATTATTAAAAACCCTTTCTGCTTAAAAATTGGCCTTCGCTTCGGATTTAAAAGTTATGCTTTTAGACCCTGAAAAATCATCATTGACGGAAACGTACTTTTTTTAATTAATAAATAGACATAACTTTAAAAAAACAAAAATTAATATGTCAAATATTCTAATGGCATTGCTAGTTCTACCCATAAGTAGTACTCTAAATCACTATTTGAAAAATTTTAAGACCTAATGATTAAAATTATTGTTCATCCAAAATACGATTCGATTCATAAACAAGAAGTTCTGTCTAGAACTAAACGAGCCAACTTTCCCGTACATCAACATCGGCATTCTAGCATCTGATCAATATTCTCTTACTTATGTCAAACATACCCTTTTAGCACTTAAAGCTGATTTCTAAAAGCAAAATATACCCCTCTCATCAGATGAAATAGACACGTAAAAAGTAAATAAATGAATAAATAAAGTTTTGTCGCACCTTTTAAAGAATAACTGTTGTAGTTTTTCCGTAGAACAATTCCTCAATCGTTCTCAAAATAATAATAATAATAATAATAATAATAATAATAATTAAAAGTACAAAGAACATCAAAACACATTTTATCAAAAAAAGAAAAAAAAACTTGTTCGTAAATAAAATGTCTAGAATTTCATTTTTAATCCGTTGCCAGTTGGTAAATATAAATAAAGAATAAAATGCTCTCGTGAATGAAAAATTTTTGTTATAAAAAATCGTCTGCCAAAATTAATAACACTAGTAATAATAATAAATAAAATAAAACAAATAAATAAATAAACTAAAAATCGTCTGCACAGTCAGTCATTTTTTTCTGGGCCTGCATTTCCGCCATGTTTGTGGAGTCGGAATCGGAATCAGAGTCCTCACAGAAGGTTTTTACGAATAGTACCTACTTTACATACATTTTTTATCAAAACCATTTCCTTACAAAGTTAGTTTGAGGGGAATCCGCCTTTAAGTTCAGAATCAACATTCAACTTAAATTTCTCCGTAGGCGCTAATGTTAAGTTTTTTTCTACGCGGTTCAATATTGAACGAAAAATGGTTCAAATCAAAAAGCGAAATGTGGGAATGAGCCTCTCCGAGATCTTTTGAATAAAAAAAAGTTAATTCAATTCGGACGGTTCACTTTAAAGTTACTTGGTGAGGAAAGGTTGCTTGAACGGTTCAATATTGAACGAAAAAAATGTTCAAATTGAAAATTTAAGTACGGTAATGAAGTATCCTTGCTGAGAGCCTTTGAATAAAAAAAAAGCTTGTTTAAATCGGATTGTTGACTCAAAAGTTATTAGGGGTGACAGCTTATTTGAACTGTTCAATGTTGAACGAAAAATTGTTCAAATCGGAAATGTAAATACGGGAATGAAGTATTCTTGATAAGATCTTTCGAGCAAAAAAAAGTTTGTTCAAATCGCACTGTTCACTAAAAAGTTAATATCGCGGGACAGGTTGTTTGAACGGTTCAAAGTTGCACCAAAAATCGTTTAAATCGAAAAATCAAATATGGGAATGACCTGTACTCGCCGAGATCTTTTCAGCAAAAAAAAATTCGTTCAAATCGGAATGTTCATTCAAAAGTTATTAGGGGGGGTGGGCAGACAGACCGACCGACCGACACACAAATTCCCCATCTTAATACCCTACTTTCCAAATTTTAATTTTCCGATATTTATTTTACGTTTTTGTTTCTTTTTGACTTTTTTTTTTCGAACTTGGCGATATTTTTTGGACTTGGCGATATTTTTTTAACTTGGCGATATTTTTTGAACTTGGCAATATTTTTTAGCTGCATTAAGCCACTTTCAATACTTTTTTCGTCTTTCTTTTATTTTTAACGGGAAAGCAGGATAAAAAATCACTATAAGAATCGCATTGGGTCTAAATAAGAATGTTTACTACATGGACAATTCTTTTTATATAAAATTTTATTCAACTAGATGGCTACTTTTTTAAATAAAAAATCGAATCGCAGCTTTGAACATGTACTATGTCTTTAAAATCTTCAAAAAAATAAAGAACAAACCCTAGAAGAATCCAGGAAACAAGTTATCGAAAATTCCATTTTTCTTCTTACAGCAAATTCCAACTATAAAGCAGTTAAAATCCCCAGACTATTTATCAGATGGAATCACAAAAGTCATTAAAATTTCATCAACTATTTCGAAATACTACTTCAGAAGTTTTTTTTTTTTGCATATTCCAAGTTATGGATAATCTAGCTTTTGCAATACATACGCAGCTGAGTAATTGTAACCGAGAGAAAGATATTTTAAAACTTTCACCTTTCTTACAGTCCTTCAGAGTTCTCAGTTTCAAATTTTGAGAAGTTTTGTGGTAGTCATTTGTCATTTCTAAAGTGGCATTGATCGATAAAGACAGAAGATTTGAAGTAGTGCTCAGAACTTTCTCTTTGAAATAAAAACGATTTTAAAATGTGAGTTACGTGTTGAGTAATAATCAAAAACTTTTTTAAGACGAAACGGTGAGATCGTAAGAATCGTTGAATATTTTCCTAATTGAAGGAATTACGTTCTTTGTAAAGATTTTACAGTATGTCACATTTAAAGTTTTCTCATCTAGTTTTTCTACTTTATAGGATTTTTCCCACACATTACTGTTAGTAATTGATTATAAATCATATGACCGTAATATGGGCGACTAGGTGACCCGTGCGGAATTCCGCAAAAAAAAAAAAAAAAAAAAAAAAAACCTCTAAACTTAAAATTTAATACGAAAATTTTTATTGGCTTCATTATCTGCCCGAAGTTGCAGCGCAGTGTCGAAATCTATAAAGAAAAGTCCAGCGTAAGTTGGTGTAGTCCCTGCCGGAGGTTGCAAGTTCCCGATCATATGGTACACTTGACCATGTAGTTTAAAACAATATGGACCTCTGCCAGGAATGTTAACTGAGTCCACTTTGACTGAAGCGAAGGCCAAAGCATTGTTGAATTGTCTAATATTGTCTAGGTAGTAGACACCTTACTGTTAGTCTGCCTGTTGGTACCCTGTTCCTTGGCATTGTAAAATCTTGTACGTTTGCACAACATCGCCTTCTACTGCCGTCGTTCTGACAACTTTTCAAAGAGATCAAAGACACGTTCACTTTTACAACTACTACAAAAGTGATACCCTATATTAAAATCAAATACCTAAGGCTACTACTAAACTAAATACTAACGTTATTGCAGAACTACCATAGTATTTTGAAGCAATAAAAGTTACAATTAAGGTTTACCGAGCTAAGCCTTGGCTTGAAATGTCGCATTTAAAATTGATTTGAACAACAATGTAACGATTTTGACAGTTGAGCAAAAAATTTAACTTTTTCAAACTTCAATCGCTTATAAGTCGCTTAAACGTGGATTTTCGAGATTCTCGTTACGCGGCGCTAGCGGAGAAACGTTCTAAAGAACGCATTTTTTTTAATCTTTCGAATGAAATCAAAATGGAGACGATACGATAATTATTTCGCTAGATAGAGTCAATTTTGTGCCCAAAAATTGAAGTTCGAATAAAAAACGAACCGGCACTTTTTAGAGGGTGGGTCTAATTTTCGTCAATAGCCCGCGGGATAAGCTTCAAAATCATAAATTTTCTTGAAATTCGATAAAGAAATGAGCGAGTTTCGACCGGGTATAGGATTCGGCTTAGAGAAATAATATATGGAGATTCTCTGTAAACTCGTCATTTTTCACACGAAATCTGTCCGGGCACGGTTTTTTTGGAAATGTTCGTATAATTATAATACTATTGCTCAGAAAATGAATCTATTACTTTGGTTTGAAAGAGGGCCAATTGAAGTTTGTGTTTTCCTGATAAATCATGATAGGGGGTAAGTCCACCGCCTAGTATAACAAGGCAGGGGACTGTGCCAGGTGACTGTGTTTTTGCTCTTTGTTGCATAATATCTGCAAAACTAATGGAACATAATTAATTACGAGACTACCTATAAATTGAGGCACAAATCGTGGACATAATAACTAATATGTTTTATAATTAAATTAATTGACATTAATAAAATCACTTCCCAGAGGACTGTTTTCGCAACGACCCTGATGCATACTTTCATCACAAATGTGGCTCTCAAACTGAGCAAAGTAGCGTTTCAACACCGTTCATGGCGATTTCGGCAAATTCACACTGATTACTTGAAATTTCACGCCAAAAAGAATTTGCAAAAGTTATATATTTTTCGTGTTACAGCTTTGAATTTGTTGCAGGGGACTGTTTGAAAAAACTCCGGACAGAATTTACATGACAATTTTAAGTTTTAGAAACACATAATAATACCTTATTTCATAAGAAAAATATAGCTTCATTATTCTAATTTTAGATATTAATTGCCAAATTTATGTATTGTTAATAGGTTTCTTGAAATGCTATCTTTAACAGTCAGACTATGGGATTGGGACAGCCAGGGGACTGTGTTTTCGCGCTTAGATAATTTCTAGAAAAAAAATTAAATAGTTATCACTCCAAATACAATTGGGCCACAAAGTATAAATGTTTTACTTATATTAAGAGCGATAATTACTTTATTACACTTTATTATTTTTAAAATACTCAGTCCGGACAACCAATTACCAGTTTACAGAGAATCGCCCATATGTCGGTTTAGTTAAATTTTTAATAGTTAACTACTATTCCCTTATTTGAAGTTAAAAATCAACGTAAATAAAGCACAAATAAGGTAGAAAACCTTATTTGTGCTTTATTTACGTTGATTTTTAACTTCAAATATAGTTCAGCACAAAGCCTATTTGATCATTTTTCATTTTACTATTCCCTTACTTTAAAAAGTACACTTTTTCATGTTAAGGTGGTGAAAAATAATATAAAGTATTCTATTGCCAAGTAGTTAAGATCTTTAAGAGAATTTAGTATATCACTGCCATTACATTGATGAGAGTTAACCTTTCTTTCTTTTATCATTGTAGTAAAATAAAATAGTTGAAACCCACCGTTGAATAAAGTAAACATTCAAGACTCTAGAATAATAAAATATTAAATATTTTTAAATCTAAGTTTATGATTATACTAATTGTATTCCACCCTACTCATAGCACTATTTTTCTTTCATTTTTTTTTTTATTCAAAGCAAAGTTGAAAGCTTGATGCGATTATTTTTTAAAGTTCAGCTTTATCTCTGCTATTAGTTACAATACTCTATTTTTTCCTACTTTCCCGTAAAAGTAAAAGAAAGACAAAAAAAAAACCCACGCAAGTTGGCTTGATGTATTGTCAAAATATGGCTAATACCAGAAGAACATCAAAAATAAATAAAACAACTATATGGAGATCGAAAAATTAAAAACTGTATAATAGAGTTTAGAGATGGAGAAAATTTGAGTTTGTCGGTCTGTCGGTCCGGCTAATAACTTTTAAGAGAACATTCCAATTCGAACAATTATTTTTGTTTGAAAGCTCTCGGCAAAGACATCTGATTACCACATTTTACTTTTTTTTTTATTTGAACAATTTTTCCTTCAATTTTGAGCAGTTCAAAAATACTTAACATTAGCACCTACGGAAAAACCTAAAACCAATATAGACCCGAGCTTGAGGGCTAATTTACCCCCTACTGTTATAAAATAATTCATTCATTCATTTTGAAACGTCATGTAATGAAATATTGGAATAAAAACGATTGAAATAATCAACATTTAAAAACAAAACATCAGAGTTTGGAAAAGAATATAAAATTGAGTTAAATAATCGATACATTTTTAAAAATACTTCTTAAAAGTTTTAAGCCCAATGCAAAAGCTTTTCAAGTAATCGTGAACGTAAACTTATACTCACAAACAACATATTCGTTATACTTAAATACAAACGTTAATAATCTTTAAATTAGTCTAAAAAAAACTAAAAAATCCGCTTTTAGATGCACTTATAATACATCAACATGTAATATAATATCCTTTAGTATTAATAATAGCATTAAATTTATTACGTTTCTGTTTATAAAGAAGGTTAATTTTATCTTTTATTCAGAGTTACATACATACATTCAAACAAACCCACATATGAAACTAATAAAATCGTATTAATAAAAATGGCAAAACTAATTCTCTTTAGGAGAAATGCGGTAAGAGCGAACACAGAATAAAAAATTATGTCTTAAAATTTTTTCTTAAGTTATTTCAAAAAGTGCACCAGAAACTGTCAACAACTTATTCAGATGTGTTTAGAGGTGAAAATTTCATTCATGGCAAAAAATGTTCCATTTCACTAGAAAAAACAGCTTGATTTCCACATGAAAGCGGGTTTGACTTTTACAGAAAGCAGAAATAATACGGAATTGCTAAGCTTCACAATAGGAATATCAGATCTCGCCTTCGTAACTATGGCAACCAATGTTAAGCCCCCCCCCCCCCATGCTTATTCCCCACAAACAACCGAGATTAAATTTCAAATCAAAATAGGCCATATATTGTGCAAAGTCAATATTACCCGAAAAAAAGAAACCATATTTTACTAAATATATTTTTGCTTGATGTCTTTAGCTCTAGCGTTTTATACGAAAATAAAACGTTTCATGTTTTGTCTAAAAATATCTGGAAAAACAGGTTAAAAAATGAGTGAAATTTTCCAATAGCATGATTAATAATTAACCCATTTATGCCCAGTAGCCTAAAAACGGGACACTTGTTAGTTACTGCATACAAAAACCTGCAATGGGTATATCATTTTACTAAAGCTGTTTTTCAAAAGGTAAATAGTCCTTCTTCTTGAGAAAATCAGTTAGAGCCACTAATTGGACATCAGAGTTTATTTATTAACAACTATTTTCAGACAAAACAGTCAGGCAACGATCCAGCATGGGTAGCCACAGGAAGTTAGGTTTTGTTTTGCGAACTTATTTTATATAAATTAATCTATTTTAAAATTATTCGCTTAAAATTGATCACAGATGCCTTCTGTAATGTTCCTCTGCAAAAGTAAAGTCAAGCAAGGTCGTATTTTGGTCACATATCTGCAAAAAATCCCATAAACAGAACGCTAAATAACTTAATAAATATGGCAACGGCGAACTATTTTAAGCCTAAAATGTATGTTCAAACCATTCCAAGTAAGAGTTTTAAGCAGATAAAAATTGAAAAATTAAAAAAAAAACTTGGGCATAAATGGGTTAGGTGGAGAAAAATCATTTATTGTCTGTTAAGTGTGAAAAAGGGTCTGCTTCACTTGTACAGTAAATTCTCGACTATCCGCGAGCGGATTATCCACGAGGGTCTCAGGAAAGAAACAAACACAATAAACTGATTTTTTCGAAAAAGCACGAATTTAAATTTTGTTTTTCTTAACATTTCTTACCCAAGAATGCGTGTACTTCATCCAATAAATTATTTTACTTGGATGTCATCGTACGTACCGCTGCTTTATAGATTTTATGTGCTTGAGAACCTCTATTAGCACAAATAATTTTTATGCTGTACCGATCGTCACTGTTTGTACAAATCACGTTTCAAGTGTAATGCAATTATTTTTAAGCAAAAGACATTTTTAATCTTCTTTACTCCTTATTTTATGTTTTTCTGATTATTCGCGATTTTCGTTATCCGCGATACCAGTGCCAACAAATTCCGCGGATAAGCAGTGTAATAGCGTACTGATTTACAGTAATTCGGCAGTGTATTACTGTAAATCAGTACGCTAGAATAGCACTTCATTTAAAACAAAATAAAAATCTCGGAGTACAATTATATAACTGAAGAATCTGGAAGCTCATATTTTGCTATTTTTACTGATTGAAAGAAGTTTTGCTGGCAAATATTTTACGTACAATGATCTTTAAACATCTAGACTCGAAAAAAAAATCTAATATATTAATTCTCTAGCCGGTTTTTCTGTGACTACGTGACAACTTTATTGTTTATCAAGTTCCAGGATTTTCCTCTCCTTTTAAAGTTAATCATGCCGGTGATGAACGAAAAATAGACCGACTCTCTAGAAATTGTTTTGTGTGCTAAAAAACCGTTCATTTTTTTACTACACATTACTTCAATGATTAGCATCTGAAGACTGAGATACAGTGACGTGGACGGATAGACCATTACTTTAGAAACACAATGATCGCAGCTTCAATCCTGCTATGGGTTTTGTCACTTTTGGTTGACTTTTTTTCACCGGTTAATTTTGGACCTAAACTTCCAAGAACATGTGATCTAAACTAATTGTAGATTTTTATACCATGCAATTTTTTCGCCATGCAACATTTTTACAGCAATGACCCCTGGTTTTGCACTTAATTATAATTCAAACACTGCAAGATCCTAATATACATTGGAAACACCTTTCGAACTCTTTAATTTAGAAAAAAAATGGGAATACGAAAAAATAAAATAAAGGAAAAAAATTCCAAAAAATAAAAAATAAAATAAAGAAAGGTTAGTTGATTTTATTGGGGTTTTTTGGAGCAAGCTCCTTAATAGGGAATACTACACTAAAAAGAAATGTAGAAAGAGGAAGTATTGTATTTTCAATGTGGGTAGGAGCTATCTGATGAATCTGATGACAGATTCATCAGATAGCAATGAATGTTAAAGCATTTTAAAGTTACACTATTACTGTATATACATTGGGTTTCTTTTAGTTTTAACTTAGTAAATAATACTTGTTTGACTACATTCATTGATTATATAAAACAATGAATACATAAAAACGATCAAATCTACCTATGCTTTGAGTTTTGCACGAGCTCACTCAAACCTTGAAAAAGTCAATTTACATCTTTTTGCTTTACATTGCCTCATTTATCATTTAGAATATTCATTAGTATAACTTTTCAACTAAAGCTACATTTGAAACTTGTGTGTTGTAAAATTATTCCTTCCCAAAAGAAAATTGTATTCTTATTTGGTTTCACTATTTCAATTTCGGACATGAATTTGTCTGGTTTTTACGACATTTTTATTGCATAAAAGAACCGAAACGAAAAATTTCCAATCCCATCTTTTCTTTTATTCAACATGTTGTCAAATCCTTTAATCTGCTTTGTTGGGAAAAAGAGTGAAATAACTTTTGACATAAGCCTCCGATACTTTTTCCGAAGCTTGGGTGAAATGTAAAAAAATACAGTTATTTTCGCATCTTGATTTTTTGCATTCATAGAAGATATTTAATACGTGCGCATTTCTGCACGTTATTTTTTCAAAGCAGCTAAAAACGGCACCTTTTCTGCATTTTAGTGCCGAACTTCTATTTTTCTTCAAAAACTTTTCAAATGTATGCTCAAGTATATCTTAAAGATAGTCCAAGAAACTTATTTTTCAATTATATCATTTGTATTTGCATTTTTAATTTAATTTATTTAATTATGCTTGCTGTACTTATTTTAAGGCTCTTAACCCATTAATGCCTGACATTTTCTTTTTCAAAGATATTTTGTATACTGGTTACAAACAGTGTTTAACGGACAGGAAAAATAATAAAAAAAGTAATATCAGGTAAAAAATAATTTTTTTATTAAGGAAAGAAAAATCGTCCCTTAACCCCTTCCTTCTCACTCCCGTGAAAATGACGGGGTGAAGTTTCGTCCTCTATTTCTCGCGCCCATGATATTTCCGGGCTGAAGTGTTTAAAAATGATGCGCGAAAAATAATAAAACAATCTATTTCTTATGCCCGGAATCATGTTTTATTTCTCAATATGTACACCAGATGGCTGCACTAGTCTCTTTGCAACGTTTTTAGTGATAGTTAACGTTTTTAGAGATGGTAACTCGGTACTATTGTCCTGATTGTGATGTTGGCCTTTGCATCGCATGCTTTGAAATTTATCACACAAGAAAAAATTACTAGTATTTATTTAAATTATGCGTAAATGTAATAAAATTCTCTTTGAATGTTTCAATCACATATTTTTTATTTTCTCTCTTTGTTGGAAAACAAACATTCAGTCATAATAACGCTGAATGTTGGCTTTCCCGTTTTTTTATTTATTTTTTAATTTCAAGCTAAAAATTAACTTAAAAATTAAAAATGAATGCAAATATTGTATATACACTCAGTTTTATATAATTTTCTTGAATAAAAAAAATACGCACTTTTATGACCATTTTCTTCAAAATTATGCGAGCGTTAAGGGGTTAAAAGTTACGATAGGCCCCAGGGGGTACATACTTTTCTTACTAAAATTTTTTTCTGCCTACGACATAATATTTAAAAAGACATTTTATAAGAAACAATAAAATCAGCAATTAACATAAACTGGGAAGCTGGGAATAACTTTGAAACCTTAGCTTTTTTTCTTGAGATTGTGAACGATGTCATTTTTGATAAAGATCATATTAAAACTGCTGCAGAACACACTTTACAATGGTTATGTGCTGCAATCTATTAATAACGAATTGAAACAATACCAAGGTACTAAATGAAAACTATTATTTGGTTGAAATGTTCACTTTTGGGAAATTCAGATCCTTTTTTGGACTCCTAAAAAGGGACGCTAGGCATTAATGGGTTAATGAATGTTTTTGGGAGGATATTTCCGTACTTTTTCGTGTTCAATTGCCTAAAATTGCTCGCAGGTGATTTATTTAGGTGTTTCAAAAGCTAACTCTATTGTTATGCATGCAGTAGTTTTTTTTTTTGTCGTGTGCCAGCCAGGCTGGCAATTTGGGGTGCGCTGCTTCACTTTTCCAACTGTACCGTTATTTGGTGTGAAGTCCGACTTCCACAGTACATGCGTGCCATAGGTACCCGTTTATAGGGTAGGCAACCTTTCACACAACAACACATTCATACAAAGAAAGGACAAGGACAGGACAGAGAAAGCACATCCATGCTCAAGCCGGGAGTCGAGCCCGGGGCCACACCATCCATGGCAGACTACTCTGACCACTACACAAGGTGGCCGGCTATGCATGCAGTATTATACTACACTAAAAGGGTCAAGTTTAGCACAAATCATTACCGTTCGTAAAGCAAAAGTCATTACCGTCACTACCGTACGGAAACTGTTGAAAAATAAAAGAAAAAAATATAACAATCTTATATATTGTTCCTCCAGCCTGTTTTTTCTGTTCCTACACAAGATTCATTAATCAAATCCAATGTTTTACCCATCATTTTAAAGCTTATCGTTCCAGCTTATGATGAAAAATAGACCCACAGTCTTTGGGTGTCAATGGGGCTATTTGACAATGGTTTCTTTGTCAAATAACCCATTTTCTCTGTTTTTTATTACACTAGCTTATTACCCGCCATTGCCTGGGTACTTATTAATACAACATAGCTCTAAAAAATGTTTGAATGAATTATATATTTATGGGCATATAAAAAGTGCATACATATATGATTTTTTTGCATAATTCCTCTTATAGGAGAACCGAAAACTGCTATCAAAAAAAAAACTTAATGTCTGTTAGAACCTCTCATTTTTCTGCATCATACGATATTAAATAAAATAGGTGAGCCTTAAATTGGTAATTCATTCTTAATCGTAATCTTTGTTGGAAAATACTCATGTGTAAATGTGTTAAATTTTATGAACGTGTATGCATAAAGGCTTATCTCTATTACTCTATGTATTCAAAATTGAAAGAAAATAGCCATTTTGAGCCAAAAAATTAGAATTTTGAACTTTTCGGATTTTTAAAAAATTTCAAACCCCGTCTTTCTGTATTCTAGTGCATCAATGAACCTCTGTGACAAGTTTGATGAAAATCCGACGAAAACTGCGGATTTGTATATGGAACACACATACATACATACATACAAGTATACATGCATCCATTTATATATGTATATATTTTAGATGGATAGATAGATAGATATGGAAAGATGAGACAACAACAAGAAATATTTACAACACAAAGAGAAGAAAAAACACTCAGAACGCCGGCGGGAATTGAACCCGCGACCTCTTGCTTTTGAGACGAAGCTTCTACCTCTGAGTCACCGACAAACTAAAATATCCATTCATAGCAGATCATAATGTTGGAGTAGTCCCTCTCCTTTCAGACAAGACTCCTTTTAGACTCTCCCTTTATTGCAAAATATACACTGCTCGACATTGAAAATGCAACACCAAGAAGGAGTGGTCAGAAATTCATGCAAATTTTACCGTAGACGCACGTCACTGAGTTATGCAAATGATATGAAATGCGCAGCTCTCCAACGCACGTGAAGTAAGATATAAGAGAATGAAGTTGAAAAGTGGGCTATGTTCATGTTGGTTTTTCTGCCAGACTAATTATCGGAGAAATTTGGTTTTTGTCTCGAAGGATACGTGTGATAGGAGGAAATGCCACGCCGTCCTCAACGAAGCCACTTCCAGCTTATAGACGACTTTACAAGGGGTATGGTGATCGGACTGAGAAGGGGAGGTTGGTCCATACGTCAAATTGCAGCTGATACCCACATGGATGCAAGCACTGTGCATCGACTGTGTCGGAGATGGTTGAAAAGAGGAAATGTAGCCACATTGAGGGGTGCAGGTGCAGCCAGAGTGACGTCAGACCGCTTGGATCGACGGATTCACCGACAAGCTGTGGCGGATCCGCAAGTCACTTGTACGTCGATTCTGCAGCACGTGCAAGGTACGCTGGATGTTCCTGTGTCGACCAGAACCATTTCCCGTCGACTGGTTGCACGTGGCCTGCAATCACGGCGCCCGCTAAGAAGACTGCCATTGACCTCACAGCACAGACTCCAACGTTTGGAATGGTGCCGGACCAGAGCGACGTGGATGGCAGAATGGCAAACCGTAGTGTTCTCAGATGAATCCCGCTTCTGCTTGTCCAGCGATAGTCATCGCATAGGTGTGTGGCATCGACGTGGAGAAAGATCGAATCCGGCAGTAACTGTGGAACGCCCCACAGCGCGACAACGTGACATAATGGTTTGGGGCGCTATTGCATACAATTCCGTATCACCTCTAGTTCGTATTTGGGGCACTATGACGGCCCAACGATATGTAGATAATGTACTGCGGCCGGTGGCAATCCCCTACCTTCAGGGTCTGCCAAATGCAATTTTTCAACAGGATAACGCCCGGCCTCACAGTGCTCGAATCAGCCAACATGCTCTACGAGGTGTACAGATGCTTTCCTGGCCACCATACTCTCCTGACTTGTCACCAATCGAACATGTGTGGGACGTGATTGGACGCCGTTTGCAGAACCTGTCACTGCCTCGTTCAGAGGACGAACTGTGGCAAATGGTTGAAAGAGAATGGAGTGCATTTTCCAGTTTTAAGCTGGAACCTCTGCTGCCAGTTTTATACTTTTGTTTTTACAGTATAATACAGCTAAATTTGACGGCAATATACTGTAAAATTGCTAGTTTTGTAGTTTATTACTATGCATTTTACAGTTTTAAATTGTTGTCTCGGCTGCCAGCATTGTACTGTAAAAACAACAGTTCGTTTTCTGCAGTGTAGTTAAAAACTATTGTCGCAAATAATTGAGAGAACGGAACATTATTTTCTTTGTGAAACGTATTTCATTGGTTCCACCGCAGTTTCAGTCTTTCTGAACATAATTACCGAAGTCACCCAATAGACTTGTACAAGTTGTAAAAGCTTTCATCATAATTTTTAGCTTCAATGATATTGTTTGTGTCACAACTAAACGTTTGTAGCTCAATATTGATAAAATACAGGGTGGTTATAAATTAACGTGACGTGTTCGGAGCCCTATAGCCGCGAAGTACTGGGCAAAATAGTGTCAAATTTCATGGGCGCACATATTAGACCACGGAATTTTGATTTCTCAAATAAAAAAAAATAGTTCAAAAAATCACCACCAGGGGAAAATTTGGCGCTGAAAAAGTGTATTACTCTGATTGTCGAAGAATTAAATGCTACTGACAAAATATGCATCCATGTTATTTGCAAAAATGGCTTTTTTATCACAATTTTTTATCACCATTGTGAAGTTGCAAGAACTGGATACGATGCACAACCTTTTCTACTGCAGCTCGTAATATATCAGAATTGATTTTTTTTGACTTTTAAGGTTACAATATCTTTTAAACCTGCTATACCAGAAACATGCCTCTGATACACAACACTTTTCAGCTATCCCTATATAACCAAAAAACATTGATTGAGATCAGGCGACTTTGGTGTTCATACTGGAAATTCTACAGCGATAATATTAAACTCCATTTGCAAATAAAAATTATTGTTTCTTTGCGAAATTGCTTTGTACAGCATTTTTTTCAAATTTAATTTGCGAGATTCAGAGTAATACTGTTACAGCGCCTAATTCCCCCTGGTGGCGATTTCTTAAACTTTTTTTTTTTTTTTTTTTTTCAGAAATCAAAATCCCATGGTCTAATATGTGTGCCCATAAAATTTGACAATATTTAGCCCAGTACTTCGTGCGCTAGAGGGCTCCAAACACCTTACGTTAATTTATAACCACCCTGTATTATATTTCAAAGCGGAAAACGAGTATAATGTCTTATGCGGATTTATTAAGATAATTGAGATTGAAACGTTCACTTTTACTACATGTAATGACAGTGTAACACACTAAAAACACGTGTTATTATTTATTTCGAGTTGTGTACTGTTCCTAATTATTTCTCCCACGTCATTAATGATTCTTAGATTTATAAAATATTTCTGACTACCTACTTTTAAACTTTTTATATGTATGCAAATTTACTTTTCTTTTCATAAAACGCTAAACAAAAGTCGCTGGAAAATTTTTGAGCTTTTGGATAGGGTTTCTTTTAATATTTGTGCCTTTATTTCGTCATTGTTTTATGGTTACATATTGTCAGTCCGTGAAAGCCGTGCCAAACATTCACTAACCATTTCATTTAAAAAAGGGGTGATGGGTTGTAAGTCGGAACTTATCAAATATTTCAATTTAAAATTTGCATTTGCTATCCTTTTGACACAGTCAATTAAACTGCATATTTGAAATTAGCATCGTTGTTTGATACGGTTCAAAATGCTTCTTAGTATTCTTCCCGTTTTTGCTATCTACACCCCTATTTTAAGTAAGATTAGAGAAGACCAGACGCATGTGTAAATATGCGGAAAGTTTTACCTAAGAAAATCAGACAGTAGTATTTAGTTAATGTTTATGTTTTGAAGCCATAAGAAAAAATGCAATGGTTTTATGAATTACATCTTCTTGCAAAACTTTTATATTTATTAATTTTTCATTGCAATTGGCGCAGCATTTTAATTACTTTTCCCTTCGATCTTTAGAGCTTTATGGCTAATTGAGTTAAACATTAAAATAAGAGCTCTAAAACTTTAAAACAGCTACTTGCTTTTCTTCCCATGTGAGCTGTATAAGCTTTTTTTTTTTTTGCTTTCGTGCTTGATTTATGTAATCGATGCTTTAAAAAACAATCATTACGGCTTCAAAGGAATTGCTAGAGATCGAAAAACTTGCAAAAAGCAAACCCGAAGATTTAAAAAGGGAATTTTTCCGACCTCGAAATGTCGGTTTTTATATTGTGGAAGAAATAAGGGAAGGAAAAGATAAAAACTCCCTTTTTTTAACTCAAATGTATAGATTTGTTATTTTTATCGCTGCATTGCTGATATTTTTTTTTTTTTTTTGCAACTGACTATAAAAGCAGAAGTGCCTTCAGCTAAGCTGCTTGTTTTAGTTTTGATGCTTTCAAACAATATTTTTAATCTGGATATTTTTTGTCATAAAACATTAGCGATGAAAAATGAAAATAATTATAGTTAATTTTTTGTTGGTATTTTTTTCTACGCCGGTCGTTTTTACAAAAGATTTGAGATAAATTGAATAATTGAAAATGTAATGTTTTATGAGATTTGATGGAAAAACAATTTTTTCAATCATTGCAAAGATTGAAAAAATAATTTTACCAGCGACAAATTTGTTTCAATCACGAAGTAATTGGAAAAATTATCGAAATGTTTTCAGATGCAATGATTCTAATCCGACGAAATATAAAGTAATAATATAGCAGTCAAGTCTGTTATCTGAGAACCAAAACATGTTTCGTGGTGAATAAAAAGGTGGAATATGTCATCTTAACATGCTTTCGAAGAATTGAGGTTTAGTAAAAATGTCTGAAAAAACAATTTGGACTGCGCAGTGGTTGGAAAAACTACATATTTTTTGTAGCGAACTACAACTACAACTACTTTCTTATAAATGTAGTTAACTACAGCTACAACTACTTTTTTTTTAATGTAGCGAACTACACTACTTTTGAAATGTAGTTGCTACTTCGCTACTTTTTAAAAAATAAATAAATAAAAAGAATACACAGTTTGAGGATCGACCGAAAAAATTCGAAAAGTGGTTTAGATTAAAAAATTACCTCATTCGAATATGGAATAGAAATGGGAATTGTCTTTGAATTTATTTGTTACTTTTCCTTTTTGTTCCTTTTTTTGCTAAAATTTGTCCTTTTTAGATTTTTTTTACAATTTTTACGAATATTCGCCACAAGAACCACATTGTTTTCTTTCTTCGTTCTCTTTTTTTTATTTATTTTTATATTTTATTTAATTTAAAGTAGTTTCTAGAAATCGCTACAAACTACTACTTTTTTGTATCGCGCTACTCGCTACTCTACTTTTTTTTAAAAAGTAGTGCGCTACACTACAAACTACTAAAAAATGTAGCTACTACAGTAGTTTCGCTACTTGTAGCGCGCTACTTCCGACCACTGGGACTGCGTAAGGGGTTAAACTTAAAGGAAAATATCTGCACTTAAACATGGGTATTCTTTTTTCTAGGTTTTAGATTTGCTAAAATCTACAGACATGCTGTCTCATTTGATTTCGTAAATAAACTTTTGTCGACACTTTATTTGCAAAAACACCACCAACTCGTTTATTCCATCCATGTCTTGCAGTTTCGTGCTTTTTGGCACTCGTCAGCATGGAATAGGAAGTACACGAGCTGAAGGCAAAAATCCTCTTATAGAGCAAAGAGAGCCATTAATTCGTATTCCATGCTGACGAAACTGCTGTCCATGGATGGAATAAACGAGTCGGTGGTGTATTGCACGTTTCTGCCTTTAGCCCTTGCTTAGGGGCAGTTACTTACTGCTTTAATACTTTATTTGTTCACCATGTTATGAAATGCTGTGATCATTTGTGTCCCAAGTAGAATACTTCGTTTTATAAACGTTGTAAAATGGTTATTAACGTTGTGACTACCACTTAAAAGCGTTTATAAAACGTTTAAACGTTATTTGTACTACCTGGGGTGTAGCTGCGGTTTGCGAAGTCTTAACTAGTTGAAGATGCTTGCTGTAAGAAATGTTTGGGGTTTTTTTTTCATTTACGTTATTATTTTTATCAAACTTGTTTTTTATGGCGGTTTTATAACCATTAACTTCACACATCTCTTAAAACTCTCTATTAAATGAAGCTGGTTGTCAAAAGCAGTGTTACCATTCATTGCTAATAATAATGAAATACATCTTTTTATGAATTTAAGTCCACATTTTCCACATCAGTATGATTTTTTCAGGTCTGACTGCATTTCAAGAGCATTGGAAACGAGCATGCGTTTTCACTCATCAAAATATAGAATTAAAAAAAAAAAAAACAGAAGAGTTTGTTTGTTTTTTTTGTTGGTTTGTTTGACCGCGCTAATCTCGGGTGCTACTAGTTTGAATTGAAAAATTATTTTTGTGTTGAATAGTTCATTTAATCAGGAAGGCTTTATACTATTATATTACGCAATATGTAAGGAGTTCAAAAAAAATAATTGTCGAAAAGCCTGAGCGGATTAGTTTCCACTCTTCTCGAGAGATGGCATTCATTGTAAGTATTGTTTTGGTAACTGTGTTTAGAGGGCGCTGTAACCAGACTCCAAGTTAAATGTCTTCGGTACTTATATGATAGTTGCTACAGTTTTAAGTGGTCCAGTAGTTGAACAAACGATGCTTATACCTAGCATTCCAATGATTCCTAATGATTTATCTTTTAATTTCAAAAGAACACAACTTCTCATTAAAGTTTCGTTTGCTGTAACCATTAAAAAATGACAGGGGCAAATATTTAAGCACGTAGGAATAGATTTACTTCAGGATTGTCTCTCCCACAGAAACTATATGTTGTATTATCAAGATCAGGTTGTAAAGAAAACCAGTACGTTCTACTACCAAACGAGAATAAAACTAAAAGTTTAATTATAGTTTTAAAATTATCAAAAATCAGAAGCGGATTAGTTTCCACTCTTCTCCAGAGCTGGCGTTCATAAAAACTTTTGGAAACTGTGTGTAGAGGGCGCTGGCCGACAATGACGCTGACCATTATAATACAAATGAATTCTTTTTTTCTCATTTTTGTTCGAGTTTTGTTAAATTTTCGTTCAGAGGTAGCCCGTGCAACGCCGGGCACCACAGCTAGTCAAAATATATGTTTAGCTATCTGTATTTTCTTTTTAAGATTATTCTTTTATCAATCTATTATCAATTTTTTGGAAATATACTTTAAGTACTTGTGAATGTTCCGATACATAAACTACACACGTAAATCTTAAAGCATATTTCTCAAAAATGCATGGCACATTTAATAGATCGTAAATTTTTTTTTGCACATTTAAGTCAACATTTTCTACACCATTAAGAATTAATGCAGATCAGCTTATATTTTAAATACATTATAAAGACAAGAAATATGTGTGTACTTCTATGGGCGAGGGAGTGATTCTTGAGAAAAACCGACGTTGTGCGGAATGCCAAAAAAAACCTACTTGTTTTTTTAGCTTCTGTTGTACAATGTTGAATTTCTTGCATATTATCTGAAATACATTTAAAGACTTAAGCACTAAAATAGATTTCCAAACGTGCTATATGTTTGGCCCCAACGCCTTATAACAGAAATTATAAATTTCAATACATTTAATCCTAATAGAGAAGTTAAGTTACAAGTATATTAATGTACATAAAATGTAGAAACATGTAAAATTACTCCATTAACATCTCATTATTTTAACTTCAGATCTAATCCCCAACCAGCCTATGATTATATTGAATCATAAACCGACTCTACAAGCAACTAAAAATCTTTCTTCATGTACAAGCACGGGTTATCATCAGAAATAAATTGATTAGTTCTTTTGAAAGTGAAAAAAAAAAAATCTTCAGAAGTTCCTCTTCGGCAAAACAGTATTTTGAATGAGTCAGCAAAAGTTCCTTTTTTGTGTGTACGAGACTTGCCTTTGAAGGGAAGATTAAATTTTTAATTAAGTTCAAAAAAAGAACGACTTCAGCCAATTTGATACTTCCCTTGCGATTTCGCATATATTCTGTGTGTCCGCGTAAATATTTCTCTTTCAGTACTTCACTAAATGAAATTAATTTTCCTAAGATGAGAGAGCAGAAAATTGCTGCCCGTTTGAGTATCTTTGATTATTATGTACCAGTTTTTAATGACTATTTAATGTGTATTCATTCTCAAAACTTATCAACAACGGAAAAGCATGTTTTCAATCATTTTTTGAAAAGTGCACTTTGAGGTGTATTTATATTGATTACTAGTAAAAAATAAAGTGAGCAAGTAAAAAAATAAATAAACAAACAAAACAAGAAGGATGTAAATTATGCTATATTCATCCGTAGGTTTCTGCTAGCTATTGGCACAAAGTCACTCCCTCAGTTACAACTTTAACACTAGAACTGCGGAAGGGGTCAATTTGACCCAAAGCGAAGTTCAATTTACCACCACGCGAAATGTATGAGTCGAAGAAACAATTCCTTTTATGACTTTTAATTATTTGAGGTGAAGAAAGTTTTTCCAGATTTAAAAAAATGTGGCATTATTATTTTTTCAGTTATTAGCACTTATACCTAGAACCGCGGTGTGGGTCAATATGACCCCCAAGAAATATTAAAGCACAAATGAATAAAAACGTACTTTTTTTTTGCAAGAAACTTTAGTATACTTCTTTCTTAGCTAAGAATTTTTCAAATGTAATACATAGGCAGTAATTTAGCTGAAGAGGGGTTGATTAGGGGGGGGCATTGCCCCCCTCCTCCAACTTAGAACAATTGATATTTTTACATATAATTCGTTGTTTTTGTTGTTTTCAGATAAAGTTTGTATTCAGCACGCACCGTCCCCCCTTGAAATATTAAAAATGGAAGCGGGGGGGGGGGGTCCGTAGTCAATTCACTGGGACTGAAACATAAGTATTTTGATCGGTTGGTTTTGAGGACTATGATTGGTTTGAAACTAAGGCTACGTTTGGACACGATAAAAAAATTGCAAGGGAAATATTTTTTTCTGTTAGAAATACTTCTGTAATCAGACTGCAAAGGAAGCCATAAAATATTCAAAACAATTATGTATGAAGCATTTATACGGTCATGGTAATGATGAAACTGTGTTAATTTTCAAAGATTGAAAGTAGAGATTACTGGTAATGCCCTAGCAAACGCTATTTTTTCTCATCACAAAAATTATTTAAAAAAAAAATAATAATAATATTTCGAGAAAAAATACACGTACAGAAAGACATTTTAAAAAGAAATCAACCATAACATTTAAAGCGGGAAAATAATAAGTTGACAAAGAGATGAGAGTTTTGAACTACTTACAAATTGAACAAAGGATACGATTTTTGAAGGAAGAAGGGGGCCAGCACCCAATACAACACTCAGTTCTATCCACAAAAGTCCTTCAAGTGTTCTTATTCTTGTTATAAAGAAATTGATACTAAAGTACATAAGGAAATGCGCGGAAAATGAAACATATCGGCAGCTGGATATCATTGAAACAAAACGAAAAGGCGTCCCGTAAGAGCACACACCGCAAATCACTGGTCTAGTGAACTTATAACATCAGAAGAAATAAATACTTTCATATCAATTTTTGACGTACCTAAAATATTTCTTGCAAAAAACCTCCAACTTCGTAGTTTGTGGCCAAAGGAAAACAGAACATATTTTTTCCAGAATGCATTGCTAAGAAACTAAGTTCATGGAATGATGAGATGTTTGAGCTTTGACGTAAAATAGGAGCAGCTTTTATGTAATATTTTGCACCTTGATGGGGCAATCTATTATTTGGCTTTATGTAAAACTATAACTGAAAAATTTGCTAGCACTCATCACTTCAAGACTTGATTGGAAAATCATAAGAAAAAGTTTGTTCTTTCTCATTAAAAATAAATTAATTAATGAATATAAGTAGAAAACTCTAGTGTGCGACGCAACAAATGAAAACGACGGACAACCGCAAATTAAATGAAAACAAGACAGATTCCAAAGTGAAAGTTGTAAAAATAAAACTGTAGATATCTGCTAAAAGTATACAGTTCTTATTTGTGCAAAGTATAAAAAGCATACTTTTACGTTTTATTCACAACTAATTCTGTAAACAGTCAATTATTTTTTAAACTATAACTAACTGAGAAAACTCGTCATTACTGTTTTTAAATATATCTTAACATATTGAACTACTTACTCAATTTTCCCATTTAAAATAGCAAATGTATGTATATTTTGTTAGAGATACGTTACTATACTCAATGTAATATAAATTTTTAAAATACGACATTGTAATTAAAAAAACGTTGATAACTGTTGTTTTATACCAATAATTTAACTAGAATTCTGAGAAATATTAATTATTACTCTCTTAAAAATATTTCAGTTGGCTGAATTAAGCGTTTGCGCATATTTCATTGGATCACTAACTGGGGTCAAAATGACCCCTTCCACGGTTCTAGGTATATCGAAATTCCCGCGGTTCTAGTGATAATCGGCAACGCAGAAAAGCACCAAAAAAAAAAAAAAAAGATGCCGGTGCTGAAATATACATCATTGTGACATGAGTTTCATTCAATAACTTATCAGGAAAAAACGGGTGGAGCTCGTTATTTATCTTCTTTATCCCAAAAATAAACCGAAAATGGACAGAGCATAATACTCGTGTCAGTTACAGGTGAGATACGATGACAAGAAAAGATATGGAATCGATAGAAAAAAATAATAACGTTACACATTTCTTCAAACATATGTATCTATCTTATGCTTTTATGATAGTTTTGCTTGATCAAACAGAGTAAAAACATTGATTGTACAACGTATTTTATATCTCAGTTAATGAAAAGTTGCGTGATGAGTTACGGGTCAGCTTCATGGAAATAGGATTGGTCATATCCAACACTGCTGAGCTTCGTTTATCAACCTAATTTTTTCCAGCTAATATTTCACTGCAGAAAATGAACTGTTGTTTTTACAGTATAACACTGGCAGTCGAGGTTCCAATTTAAAACTGTTAAATGCACAGTAATAAATTGTAAAACTAGCAATTTTAGTTTCTTACTTTAAAGTTAGCAATTTCACAGTTTGCTGCCTTAAAATTTAGCTGTACTAAGCTGTAAAAACAACAGTATAATGCTGGCAGCAGGGGTTCCTGTTTAAAACTGTAAAATGCACGGTAATACACATTTTATTAATTTCTTGTTTCCTTTATTTTCTTCACGTATCTAAAAGAATTAAATAGCTATTAGCAAAAACAGCTATATGGAGCCATTTTCGATCTGTTTTTCTCAAACGTACGGTTGCATCACACAAACTTCATCTCATCTTTAGAAAAGAATACAGTTGGGAAATTCAAGCGATACTCTGTTCCCTTTCCAGAAAATTCCATCAGGCGATTAGGCGCACTTTCTAGGATTATACCCAGCGGAGTCAGGTGTCCTTAAGGATAGGAAATTATCTCCCAGTCGGAGTTAAATTCCTCAAATACTCCCCTCCGCCAAGACGACCCTGATGAAAATTCAATCCTGGCAGCTCTCTGACGTCATTAACTAGGTTGAAAATGCGCGATAGAAAGACAGTTGATTAAGGTTTACTTTAATTTCTTTGGAGTTCAAACACGCCATCGAAATATCAAGTTGCAATCACTGTTAAAAAATGGTTTTATTTTTCTTAAATTGAAATATGTCTTAATGATTGCTATTTCAAAATTTTTATTTATTTGTTTATTTACAGGTACCTTTTTTTTTTGTCTCTTTTCAAATTTTTGTTATAGTTCAATGTTCTATGTTTCTAAAAAAGCTGTAGTTTTGCAAAAATTGCAATCTATTTTTTCATATTTTTTCATCATATTATATGTTATAAAAAACAGCACAAATAAACTGCACCACTTTAAAATGTATATCAAACCAAAAAAAAAAAAAAAACAGAAATTTGGCTGGAGTGGAACAGCGTATGGTTATTCATTTAATAATATAATAATTTTGTTTTAAGATGTTTTGAGCATTCGAAAAATTACAGAAAATTTCTCCGTTTAATCGAATAGTATCTCTTGGAACTGATAGTTTTTCGTTTAAACGGGACTGACAGCATGTACAAACTATTGATACTGTATTATACATTAATTAAAAATCAATAAACAACACTAAAAAATGAATGTTGTTTTTGTATAATACAGCTAATTTTAGAGCATTAAACTGTAAAATTGCTCATTCAACAGTTTACTACCGTGCATTTTACCATGCATTAAAAAAAATACTGTTCAGTAAAAATCCTCGCATAACAGTTAACTATGCTAGAATAGAAAAAAAGCACAACAATGCAGCACCAAACTCGCACTATAAAAAAATGAATGCTGTTTCTACAGTTTCATACAGTTCATTTTATAATAATAAACTGTAAAATTGCTTATTTTACAGTACTAAACTAAAAAATTGCTAATTTTACAGTACTAAACTGAAAATCTGCTAATTTTACAGTACTAAACTGAAAAATTGCTAATTTTACAGCTTATTACCAAGCATTTTACATTTTTTAACTGGAACCTCTGCTGCCAGTATTATACTGTTGCTTTTGAAGTATAATATTGCTAAATTTTACGGAAAGAAACTGTAAAATTGCTAACTTTACAGTAAGAAAGTGTAAAAATGCAAGTTTTACAGTTTATTACTGTGCATTTTACACTTTTAAATCGGAACCTCGGCAGCCAGTATTATACTGTAAAAACAACAGTTCATTTTCTGCTGTGAAATATTAGCTGGAAGAAATTAGGTTGATAAACGAAACTCAGCAGTGTTGGACATGACTAATCCTATTTCCATGAGGCTGACCCGTAACTCCTCACGCAACTTTTCATTAACTGAGATATAAAACACGTTGTACAATCAATGTTTTTACTCTGATCAAGCAAAACTATCATAAAAACATAAGATAAATACAGATGTTTGAAGAAATGTGTAACGTTATTATTTTTTTCCATTGATTCCATATCTTTCCTTGTCATCGTATCTCACCTGTAACTGGCAAGAGTATTATGCTCTGTCCATTTTCGATTTATTTTTGGGAGAAAGAAGATAAATAACGAGTTCCACCCGTTTTTTCCTGATAAGTTATTGAATGAAACTCATGTCACAATGATTTATATTTCAGCACCGGCATCTCATTTTTTTTTTGTGCTTTTCTGTGTTGCCGATTATAGTTGTAACTGAGGAAGTGACTTTGTCAGTAACTAGCAGAAACCTACGGATGATTATAGCATAATTTACATCCTTCTTGTTTTATTTGTTTATTTATTTATTTACTATCTTATTACCCGGCATTGTCCGATTACTTATTAGTACAACATAGCTCTAAAAAATTACGTGAATGAATTCTATCCACATAGGCATTTCAAAACTTATTTCATGTTAAAATGAAATAGCCTTAATTTGCCTTAAATTGTGTATTCATTGTTAATCGTAATCTTATTGGAACATACTCATATTTAAATGTGTTAAATTTTATCAATTTGTATGCTTAAAGTCTTATCTCCATTTCTCTATCTATTCAAAATTGAAAGAAAATGGCCATTTCGAGACAACAAATTTGAATTTTGACCTTTTTAGATTTTTTTAAAGTTTCAAAACCCCGCCTAGTGAATTCTAGTGCATCAAGAAACCTCTGTTGATGAAAATCCAACCAAAACTGTAGATTTGTATAAGGAACAAACATACATCCACTTTTGTATATATAGATTTATTATTTTTTAGAAATTACAAATTGCTATATGTTTTCTTATTGAACCTCGGACGTCGTGTAGTTTCTCCTTCAAATTGCAGTCTGCCAACGCTGCTCATCAACCTCTATAACCTCAACCTCATCAACGCTGCTATAATGGTACCCACGTCTTTCCCATGTCGCCGCTTTGGAAGAATAACGCTGCAACTCAAAAAAGCCCTTTTTCAGGAGAGCAATTTTTAACTTTTCAGAAACTTCTATCGCTCTTGTGCTCAAAACTATTGCGACTATTTTAATGAAACTAGCATTAACAAAACCGCATTTTAATCTCTTTTCTAATGTAGCATGATTGACTTCAATGGCATTTTAACTAATGACGTAATTTTCAAAAGAGTGAAGGTAGTTTGAGTTACATCAGTGTTCTCCAAACATTGCTCCCTAGCGAATATTTTTGACACTTTTGAGTTGTAACCTTGTTCATCATAAAGAGCGATTTTTTCTGAACTAAATGATATAAAAATGTCATTTTTCGATTTTTTGAGTTGCAGCGTTATTCTTCCAAAGCGACGATGTGAGACCAGATGACTGACCACGTGGACTGCTTAGCCAGTCCACGTGCTCCTTCAGGGGGTGCAGATCACCACCTCAGGTCCTCGTCAGAGCAGGTGGAGCAGATGGTGGCTGCCATGTCCTACATATATACACACACACACACACATAAATTTACGTCCCTATCGCAATTCGTCATTGCAAAAAACATAGTTTGAATTCAAGATGTCAAAATTCTTTTTTTTTTCTTTTTTGAGTATGAAATGAGCAATAAATAAATATCTTTTTGCAGAAAAGTAAATAAAGAAATTTTTCAACTTTAATCTCATTACCAATAACTACTCATAACTAATAATTACTCAAATATGGCACCTATTTTTTTCTTTGAAAAATCAGTTTTTTTTTTTTTTTTAAACCTTTTTTTCAGAACAGCATTCCTTATTTTCACTGATTTAGAATTAAAGTGCGTAACAGATATTTTTAGTAACATCTTTCAATAAAATGGATAACAATAATGATGAAAAAATAATTGATCATAAATTTGAATTAGATTTTTTCCCCGAACGCTTTCAAAGAGCACTGTTGTTTTTGCCGCCTGAAAAAGTTAACGTATGTAATTAAATTTTAACTACCGAAACCATACAACCAAAAGAAGACTTACTAGAGTGAAATGTAATTAGGTAAATTAGGTTAACTTTTGTTGTTAACTGAATTCGCAAAAACGTCTTAGGAAAAAAAAAATTTCGTGAACTTCTAATTGCTTAAAGTAAGTTTTTAGTATTCATAGATGCACTGTGTTCTAATTAATTAAATAAATGTAGCTTCTTTATTTTAATTTTTTGTTTCATAGTAGTAATACAAAATAAATACAAGAAAAGGTTCCAAGAAAAAAAGAGACAAATATATTAGTGCCGTTTCGTAAAATAACACTAAATTAATGAAGAAAAAACGTGCAAAGCACATTTTAAACGGAAATTCTTTCAAGCACCATTTATACAAGTAAATAAACTTAATAAGCTACACAAATAAATACATCGTTTTTATTCAAATTAGTTGTTAGGGTGACATAATTTCTCTCGTATAATCCCCCTACCAGATTAGACTTTTCTTTTTTCTTTCTCTGTTATATTCCTTGTTGCTAAAATACATAATTTTAATCAGTTGTTCCTCTGTAACTTTACGCGTACCTCCGTATTTTTCAATATACTTTCATAATTCAAAAACTGTTTGACGTACAATGTTGAAGTTTTCATGTCTAGAGCATTTAACATTTTTTTAACCATGACAGCACGCCGAATCATCGTCTTCCGTCACCGTTCTAGAATGCTAGATGTCGTCGACGCCGACAGCCGTTCGATTTTTTGGTAACGACTTCATTGGCTCTCGCCAGGTGCGCGCTTTTTATAATTAGTGGGGGAATATCGTCACGTGAATTTCGCACGGAGCTACTGCGTATGCTCGAAAATTTTCACCACCGTCCGTCACGTCCGAAGAGCCACTTCGTTCGGACGGAAAGGTCGTAATGTGAACAGCCTTTTGGTTCCTCATAACGCTGTTTTCGGTTCTTCTCCATCTGTCTGCAATAGTCAAAATGGATATTTCACGCCTTTTGGCATGTGCTGAAACAAGCCTGATTTAGGAAAACCGTAGAAGGTTTTGGTGTTAGTTTCTTATATGCTGTTTTCAGTTCTTCTCTATCTGTCTTCAGTTCTTCTCTATCTGTCTGCAATAGTCAAAATGGATATTTCACGCCTTTTGGCATGTGCTGAAACAAGCCTGATTTAGGAACACCGTGGAAGATTTTGGTGTTAGTTTCTTATACGCTGTTTTCAGTTCTTCTCTATCTGTCTTCAGTTCTTCTCTATCTGTCTTCAGTTCTTCTCTATCTGTCTTCAGTTCTTCTCTATCTGTCTTCAGTTCTTCTCTATCTCTCTTCAGTTCTTCTCTATCTGTCTTCAGTTCTTCTCTTTCTGTCTTCAGTTCTTCTCTATCTGCCTTCAGGTCTTCTCTATCTGTCTTCAGTTCTTCTCTATCTCTCTTCAGTTCTTCTCTATCTATCTTCAGTTCTTCTCTTTCTATCTTCAGTTTTTCTCTATCTGCCTTCACTTCTTCTCTATCTGTTTGCAAGAGTCAAAATGGATATTTCAGCACACATGACAAGCGTTGGTGACAGTTTGTTATGGCGAATCGCGAAAGTTTTTTAGTGATAGTTTCTCAAGAGTTGTTTTTTCTGAAGGTTATTTTCTCAATATGTCTGCAATAGCTGAAGGGAATATTTAATTCCCTTCGGCAAGCGCTGGTCCTAGCATGCTTTAGAGAAGCGATCGGTATTACAAAGTAATCATGTGATGATTACATCTGATTAGTATTTTCATACTATTCAGCATGTCCTAAAATTGTGTGAAATAAAATTCTTAAGAAGCTAGAAAAAAACTAAAAATTTAACTTAAAAATTAAATTTTTTTATCCTGGTAAATTTAAATAAATTTACCAGAGCTCTTAGAAAAAATAAAATGCCGAATTTTAATCATCGGCAAAGAAAAAAATGGCTATATCTCGAGAACAAAATTTTTTCGAGAAAAAAATTAAAAAGTTTAGAAGTATAGAATATTGGTACATATTACCTACCAACTTAATCAAGATCAAAAATGGTGCGGCACGGCCCACTTGTTGACTTTGAATGACCCTTCCATTAAAATTCGGTTGGAAAAAAATTACTACTTATCTCTTTTCAACGCTCATAAAGTTCCCTTTCCTTAAAATCAATAAGAATTCTGGCAGAATAATTTAGAAAACCTTCTGCAAATTTGTTAAGGAAGAGCTCACAAGCTATTAAAAGCTCTCCTCCCTGAGGAGTACTTAATGACTCTGGCGGATATCATTAAGCACCAAATAATATTAGCCACCAACACAAGCCAAGATAAATATCGATATCCGTTATCTGATCGGTCAGTTTAATCAAAGTAGTGATATTGAAGAGTTAGAGGTGTCTCTTAATTTAATTAAATAGCTTTTTAATACACCGTGAAATCTGTAAGCAGAGTTTTGTGCAATAGAATGGTTCATAGAATCTAAACTGATCGAGATCATCTACTTTTACCCTTAGCGGAGGGTCTTACTAATAAAGAAGTCATTTTTCAGCACAAGAGGCTCACTTTTTTCTAATAATATCTTGCCTTCTAACATTAAGCCTTAAGATTACTATACATTTCGAAAAATAAACTGTTGTTTTTACAGTATAATACTGGCAGCAGATGTTCCAGTTTAAAACTGTAAACGCGCAGTAATAAACTGCAAAACTAGCTATTTTACAGTTACAACAATAAAACTTAGATCTTTAGATCTAGGCTTTGCGCGCAAACGAGTAACTAGATCAGTTGTGTTCGAAACGAGTCCCCTGGCTTCACGCAAATGTTTTTGGTGCTGCCAAGCATGATCTATTTCAGTTAACCTGTTAGCAATAACGAGCACTCCTTCTTTAACTTTTTACATACACTGTTATTGTCTTTCAGCTAAAGTTTTAATTTATATTGATTTTTAGCGCTATTGCATTATCGTTTTTTAACTATTTTTCGGATTATCCGTGGTTATCGTGCTGCACTATTCGTGGATAATCAGGAGTTTATTACAGAATAAAAATATTGAGTGGCTCAGATTTTTTGCATTTTCTGTTTTAACCTATTTTTGGATTATCCGTGGTTACCGTGCTACATTATTCGTGGATAATCCGGAGCTTATTACCGTATTAAAAATATTAAGTAGCGCAGTGATATTGCATTGTCGTTTTCTACCTGTTTTGTGATTTATCCATAGTTACCGTGCTACATATTATTCGTAGGTAATCGGGAGTTTATTATATTATAAAAAGTGTTAAGTGTCACAGTGTTATTGCATTATCGTTTTTAACCTATTTTGTGGATTATCCGTGTTCATCATGCCATATTATTCTTGGATAACTGAGAGTTTATTGTAGCATAAAAAATAATAAGTGGTGCAGTGTTAGACGGACTGGCTCAAAGATACACGAATGACTGTACTTTAAGTATGATTTCGTTATGCGAATCCTTATAATTGCAACTTTCTAGTTGCACCAGCAAGATGAAACTCACAAAAAGAGGAAAATTCTTGCTCTTTCATCCATGTTACCCAACAGCGATCTTTAATCACTCTTCGATTTTCGCAACACTAAAATGAAAGATCCCTTTGTGAAGGCAGACCCATCGCCAGAGAACGCCACTTAAGGAACCCGTTTCTATGGCAACTCACCGCTAAAGAGCATTGCTGAAAGCTTGACCATCATCCGGGCTAAATAGAAGTTTCTCTCTGGAAAGGCATCTCATCGGACTGCCATTTTGGCACACTTATAGCTTCTCGAAAGACGGAATAAATAGAAAAATACTGTTCAGTAAAAGCCCTGGCATAAGAGTTAACTATACTAGAATAGAAATAAAATACAACAATGCATAACCAAACTCGGATATCTTGGGAATACATTGGGCAATTGAAGGGGCAAGTGGATAAAGATGACACTCACAGAAAAATGCGAAAATCTCTAGGTTATTTTTAGAAAACTAAGATACGTCTACTAGTCACAGAAATGGTTGGTAACTAAGAATACGACCCCGTTTTACCCCTTGAGAAAAATCAATTTGAAAAAAATAACAACATTTATTTAAAAAAACTTTTTGTAGAAATTAAAACAATTGTCACATATCACCTCTATCCACTTGTCCCTTTAATTTCGTTTTGATAAAAAGCATCAATTTCTGCCTAAAATAGCCCAGAAAGTCTCCAAATATGTTGTATTTTTATAATTTTTTTCAAAAACTTTATATCTCGAATTTCTATTCCTTGAAATTTATCCCTTGAAATTCGAGATAGGCAGTTTCGACTGTAGTAAAATGTGAGTGAACAGTTTAAAGTAGAAAAATATGTGATTGTTAGTTACATTACTGAATGGCTAATTATTTTAACCACAGTTTCACGTAAAAAGTTTCAAATACTCATTATATTATAGACATTATTCTCCTTTTTCTACACCAAACTAATACATTTATTCAACTGAAGTAACTAAAAATGACATAATGGATTCAAAACTATTATTGTACTTCCATTTAAAACAAAATAAATAATCCAATATCACATCATTCGAAATGCCTTCATTAATTATTCGAATCTAACAAAACACAATTCAGAAAATCCCCAAATGCAAATTCTTAATTGAAACTTCATAATGAACTCATATGTAACAAGGCAAAAATATGTCACGACGTAAAAAATAAAGCGAAGAAAAAGCTGAAGGTCGTTAACTCCTAATTACCGCCATTACAACAGCACACTTTTCGGTTTTTAATTGCGGCTGTCACGCATATTAATCTTCTTTTGTTTGTATGAAAGCTTTAAGAAACATTTGTATAAACATATTATATATATATTTTCAAAACATTTACATTTGGCTTGTTTTATTTTTCTTTGAGATAATCAAAAAAATTAATTATACGATTGAACTTTTTAAAAATTTATAACCCAGAAATAACTAAGAAACCTAATTGAATTTATCAAAGCATTTGCAAAACAGTCTTTTGAATAATTTTATGAGTTTTCTTTTTTTTTCTACTAATCAGGCTGCATTTCACTTTTTAAAGTGATCACAAATTTGTTAAATCATTTTTCAATCTTTCAAGCACTTTATTATTTAGATAAACATTTCAAAGAAATCACTATTCAAGTACTAAATAAAAGCTGAAATTATAGGCATAGCTCCTACATAGGCACTGGTAAAATATTTTACATGTCTAATGACTACATATTATTTGCAACAATTTAGCCACAGATTTGAAGGCATTGTTTTCTGTAACAAACTGCTCAGATCACTTAAAAAATCTTACTCTTAACTTTGTAAGAGAAAAAAATACTCATTATCTTTTTCCGATTTTTGTAACAACATTGATGCATTTATTCTATTCTATTCTATTCTAGAAGTCAATAAACTTCGACACACATGAGGACTGCGTACTATGCGCCTTGCCTCCACAGATAGTACAATAAAGATTTTATTGAAGGAAAGAATTTACAGCACAGAGAGGGAAGTTACACCCAGGGCAAAGGCGGGAATCGAACCCGCGCCTCTTGAGATTACAAACTGACGGGCAGACCCACAGCGCCGTTGAGGCCCCTTGATGCATTTATATAAGACGAGTTTTCCTCTTTGTCCTCATAAACGTTTTTAATCCGTTGTCAAAACGTTAATAACCATTTTACAACCTTTAAAAAACAAAGTGTGCTACTTGGGCCAGTTCAATTGAAAATTATTTAATGTTAGGTACTGGTTGCTCTTAGAGTGCCGTGGTATAAGCAAAGCTAATGCTTATGAAGAAAATCATAATATCAAAAATGTCTGAAAAAGTTTTTAAAAAAATCTTTTTCAATCAA